>VXBJ01001594.1:73079-119394 GCA_013400055.1 Nycticryphes semicollaris | reverse complement strand
TAATTTCTTTTATGTCTCTTACAGCAAAAATAAAATGTTAGGCGTTAGGTCTTTTCAGTTCCATGGGACTTTTCTTGCCTCCACAGATTTTCTTTAGGCTTCTTTAAGTAACTAATACTTTAAATAATGAAGTTTTATTTTCCAAAGGGAAACCAGAAGTACATTGTTTTTAAATATATGTGTTACGTCTTTCAAACAGAATTTTACTCAAAATTAGAGTAGTATCACTAGTTGAGTGCTTTGCCACCATGCTTCCAAACAAGGGTCAACATATTCACACAGAGAGAAAGGATTTAACCAGATTTCATAAACTCTTGGAGAAAACAGGTTTGCTCAAGGGATACAGTCTGTCTCCTTTTCATTTCCTTGAGGCATCTTATTTAGATTAGTTTCCCAGTGTGGTCATGCCCCTATATCTTTCTCCATTTTCTTGCAGTCCCATACTTCATTCTTAGGAAATATTGCCCATAGCCATGTATGCACAAAGGTATAACAATAAAATTATCACAGGAGACCTCAAGCAGCCTGAGGCAGGTGGAGGCAATAGAAAAAACAAAATCCACCAAGTATGTTAAAAAGCAGACTTACCATCCAGAGAGATGATACAGCATTCTATTAGGAAGATTTTTGAGGCTGGACAACTCTTTTTCTAACCTTCTTTAGGATTTACAAAAGCTTAAGTCTTCACCTGTTTACATACCTTTCTGGTTGCTGTGTTCTTTAAGCACTTGCTATAAAAATTAAAATAACATTTGATTATGAGTATAGTGAAGTTCATGCTTACCTCCTCTACTTACGTATTCACTTTTATTTCAAGGGAAATGCTCATACAGTTAAAACCAGGAATGCATTTAACTGCTTGATTATAAATGGGGTTGGCTGAGTTCTTAGTTCGAAAGCTGTATCTTGTACAAATTATGTCTCTCTTGCTTTGCTTTTTCACGGTGGCACAGAAATGCAGCTGTTATGTGAGGTCATGATTATAAAAGAAAAAAATATATGTCATACTACCTGTGCAAAAGTATGAGCTGAATTAGACTTTTCACTGGGGAGCTAGCACAAACTGAAGTTTTGGAGTAATATGCCCATGGTAGCCTTGATTTGGTAGCAGATGACGAAGTACTTATGCTTAATGCATAATCTATATCAGTATATGATGAACAAACATACATTTAGTTATCAAAATACCCTTGTAAATCTTGAACTCTGAAACTATAAAAGTTTGTATCGTGCAGTGAGTTTATAAAAATGTTTTTCACTTAAGGCAGAAGCAATGTGAATTTTGAACTGTGATTTCTCTGCTGAGTGAGCAGGAGCAGAGAACTCAAGCAGCGATTTCTGCGGCCACTGTCTGTTGTTACAGCAGCAAAACATCTTTTAACACATGGAAATGGGATTAGGCATGTACTTTGTCTCTGCTTGCAACAGATTAGCTAAACTGCAAGACCTCATGTAATCTGCATGGCAGATAACCATCAAGCTCATCAATGCAGGGGGTAAACGCAAATCCTGTTGGTATCCTGTGGGCAAAATTACCAAGCTCTTGCTTCCGGCTTCAAGATTTACTCTGAAAAATCAAATTCTCTTGCCATAATTCAGGGGAAAAAAAAACTGAAGTCAATGAAAAATTTTCTCAAAAGAAGTTTTTATAGGCATGCACTTGTTAAGAAGAGCCTTTTCTATGTATAAGCAATGTTTCTGTTAAATAAATATTCAATACTTAATCTGATGTATACTGTGGAGGATATTATTAACGTATAAATTAATATTTTAATTTTTAAGTTAAAATTAGCTTGCATTATATTGTCTATATAGTCAACTGTTTTTTTTACAATTGACAAGCCTTTGTGTCTAATTGCAGGCTAATTTATAAATGCCTTTGCATAAATCACTGGAAATGGAACACCACATTAATTTTGGTGACTGGTAAAGCTTCAATGCATTCAAATGTTTATAACTCATATGCACCATTTACATCTTTCTCTTTTGTTTCTAACTCAATAGAAAAATGTAAATGAAAGATAGAAAAGACAATATAAATTGGCTTTTTTGGTCTTTCTTGTACAACATTTTCTTTGTAGCCTCTCCAGAGCTTTGTCCACTCATATTTTTATTAACTCAAGTGGATGAGAGTAACTCCATAACACTGCCAACAGGAAAGTATTTCACAGTCCACTAAGCTGAACTGCTATACCATTTTCTTAACATCTAAATGTATAGTTTTCCTTGCTAATTTTCCTTTTATTACATCTGCTTATTGCAATTTTAACTCTTATAAACGTCTTCCCAATTCTCTTGTACATTAGGCTCTTCAGGAGCTAGTAGATGGCTATCAAGGCTACCATAATAGCTTTTGGCTATATAATAAATAAAAGATAATGGAAAGTTCCGTAAGAGGACTATTACTTGGTAATACTTGGTATTGTAGTTGATTTGTACTCTCTGTAAAATCCTTAGAGAGAGTGGAAATTTTAAATTCTAATTTTTGCACATTTAAATGCTTTGAGCATTATGATAAAAAGAACTTAATAAACAAATGCTAGAATGTTTTTTGCATGAATGCAGATATACATGTAATGTCCTGGTGTCAGAAAGATGCCAATCATAACCCATTTATAAAAACATTTCTATCCAGTCCTCACTGAAGGCTGACAAAAATGCAGTGCCTTTTACATATGCAGTATGTTAGATGATGATAGGAGAAAAATAGCAACACAGTTAATCCTCACAGAGATTTATTTTCACTTAAATTGAACTAGGTTTTATTGATTAAGGAGGTAATATATTGAATAGTAGATACATTTCAGTAAAAAAACATATTTATTTGGATGTAATCCTGCAGATTTTGTATTTGGTAAATATATGCAAAACCTGGAGTATTTGCTTCCAGATTTTAAAATACATTAAAATTCAATTAAGACAGGACCAAATATCTGTTGTTCTTACCAAATATATGTGTGGGTCTTTTTTTCTGTTGTAGTTACCTTACACTTGTGAATGGTCATGATTAAATTCTAAATATTTGACTACAGAATGTTTTTAACATGTTAGTGCAGTATTTATTTCTGATTTTTTTTAGTTTATGTACAAAAGGAGCAAAGCCTCGAGGTAAAACACTGCCAACTATAGTTTCCCAAAACGATCCTGTAAAATAAATACTGCGGTCTCATCCCCACTGATTTCGTTACATGCAAGAGCTCATTGCCTGCCTAGATCAGGTCCAGAAAAAGTTAACCATGACAACACCTACAGTGCAACCATTGGTTTCACAGCTGATATACAACATAGTATTATATACAATATATGCACAATATATAAACGTAGACCTTTCTGGTCTAGCTAAAGCAGTCATTTCTGCCTGTACCAGCAGATGCATTTAGCTATGTCAGTTTCACTTAATCAGTATAAAATAAAATGAGGTTAAATTACTATTTGCTTTTAATGGTAGTGCACTAAGGACAATATTTGTCTTATTCTTCCAACTATTCCAGCTGGTGCTCTCAAAGATGCTACCTATGTGTGCAAAAATGGTCCTGCATATGTCCTTTCACCTTCTCAGCTACAGCAAGGTATCATTACAACAGGAAAACATTTTTGCTTAATACAGCTCAAGGCTGTGGGGATGATTTTCCAATTCCAGTTAGAGACATTACATTTTATCTTCTGTTATGTAGGAGCTGTATGTCAGTTGATTTCCATTTCACCAACCTAATGCTGGGGGAAAAAAAAAGTAACTAAGTCTTGTTTTGCCAAAATAAATTGCAGTTTAAAAAAAGAAAGAAAATATTTGGATGCATTGTTAAATATTCACATATAGAGAGGCTCATATGTCAAAGCCAGCATCTTTAAACTACGTGGTGAATTTTTGTGTACCCAGCTCTACTTACTTTCAATGCATCAGGTTCTGCTGTTCAGTCTCTCACTATGATTTCAAGCCTGGTTTTCTTTAATGTTAAAGCACACCTTTGGATGTTCTTTACTGCTGATTGTTCTACAAGTTCCTACGTCACAGAATCCAAACTTACTTTGTAAGGCTTTTACTGTATGTTTCCTTGTGAAATCACTGCCAGTCTTTCTGAGAAAAGCAGTATATTCTGATTATTGTGAACAAATGCAGATAGGCAGAAAAGCTGTTGAGCAATGCAAACATTTTCTTAGCTGAAACTTGCAGCTTAAAATATTTCGCTCATACAAGCGGAAGAACTCTGTCTACTCAAGAATTCTACAAGAACTGCAGGATGAAATAGCCGAGTTTCTAGATGCACTGTGTAATCCTTCATTTAAACCTGCTTGAATACCACAGGGTTGCTTGGCAGATGTATTTCAAGTTTCACAGAAGATCAGAAAAATACTAATTGATAAACCTGACATCTGTATGAAGCAAATTAAAAGTAATGTGGGATATGATTAGTGAATACATGAATAAATATGACATATCCAGGAAGAGTTGACACAGCTTTTGTTAAGAGAGGTTGTGCTTCACGGTGGTATCAGACTGTACTTTGAAGCAATGGGGAATGCTGCAGGGGAAAGACCAGCCAGACAAAAATACTATCCATTCACCAGTCCCTACTCTAAAGTATACCCCAGTAAGGGTTAGCCTAAGATATATCTGATGAACAATTAGACATAAAAATTAATTAAAGCAAGAAATTTCATTCAATTATTTGCATATGCATGAATATGGAACACAGGTGAAGACAATGGATTAAAACTTGTCTGAAAATCAATTTGGAACTTTTGAACTGCAAAATGTGTTCACTTAGAAAGTCCTGCTCCCCAGATGTCACAGGTGGAATTTTCTTATTTCCATTCCATTTTTTATGTATCATATTGATATTTAACATCCTGAGCATTTTTCATTCCATTTTATATTGTTCTTGTAAGTACTGTTACTTGTACCAAGAAACGTGGTGGTTGTCTCATGGTATCATTAAAGTTGCATTCTGGCTTTCCGGATAATTGACAAAATTTAATAATGACAACGTAATCCAAAATCATATACATATGCTTTCATTTATGGAAATTTACTTATGCTGTCCAAATCCCAGGGATGATCTTTTTTGTTTGTTTAATACTTCAGGGAAGTAACACTAGTAACATTTGGCTGGTTAAAGCACATATGTTAAGAAGATAAGTAGGGAAGGCCAGTTTTGCAAAAACCTACATCATCTGATAACTAGTTTGTAATTATTTAAAAACTTATTAATTTTATTTTCTGTTATGTAAAAGGTTAAATTTTTATCTTTATATAGAAAAGTCCATAACACTTAGCTTGAGATTTAATTAAGATCTTACTCTAGAAATTAAATGCCTTGCCATCCCCAAAAGTGTGAAAATACAGTCAAACAATGAATTAACCTGTTTTGAATTATATTTTGTTATAAACTGGTTTTATGTGTATATTCTGTTAAAATGGGATATATGAATGAGTCAGAGAATCTTTTATTCTTCCTATTTGTTTAATATGTGCATGTGAAGATACCTCCATGAAATTTCATGCTTCAGGCCATCTTTTTGCTAAGTTCAGGGCACCATTTTGGACTAATTATGCTCAGGTTATATTTTAGTCTTGGGCATTCTGCACACGGTGTAACTTTTTTTTTTTTTTTTGCCTTTCAATAGCATTATCCCCTACTTTCTCTATAATCTAAGTCTTCTGAGGGAACTCAGAAATTATATATCTAGTTTCCTTTACTAGGGTAATTCTTTGGCAGTGTGATATGATGATCTTTTATGTCACTCCCACAAAAGTATTCTCTTGATTTTCTTCTTTTTATTACGTTTACATGAAACATTGAAAATGACCGAATATGATTGCAACTTTACAAAAACTAGCAAAAATATTCAAATACAAACAGACTGAAATTTTGTTTAACTGATAATATTCTAACCTAATGGCAGGCTTTCAGTATTTCTTCACTACTTCAAATCTATAACATTTTGTGAGGAGTTACAATAATCTATAGTTACTATAGCTTTTGTTACTGCAAAATATAAGCAGAGAGCTCTGAGTCTCTTTCTATAATTTTTATTGCAGTGATATTTTAAAAGGGCTCTATGAAAAAAGTATAAGGTTGATATTTTGCTATACATATATTTACATATTTGCAAAATTAGAACTTGTTTTATAGGGATAAACTGGAAGGGAATAGGAAGTTCATATTGTTCTGCAAAAATCAATGAAACCATAACAAAACTACATAGATGATTGTATCATAAGTTCATTATGGCAGTTACAAAATTAAATCATCATTGCCCTTTTTGGTGAAATAATGCAAGAAAAACAGTGATGCATCTTCCACAGCTTCTGAGACTGTATTTGGCCTCTTTGTGCTCATTTTGTTTGCAAATCAAGTCCACTTAAATATTTATAAATTATCAGCTTATTTTTTCTGCTGTCTGCCATCAGTACAGGACTTTGCAGAACCACTGCAAGGTCAGGTGGGTTTGTTCTTTCTGCTTCTAGATCTCAGTTGCATCATTATTAGTTAAGATTGACATCTAACATAGTAAGAGTACCAGCTCTTCACAACTTTCATAACTCCTTATTTTTTTCATCAGTAGGTTCTGTGGCATGAACAGAACTGTCCCACAGCCACTGAAAAATCATTCCTTTAAAGATACTTGCATTATTTGGACAAAGTTACTCCTCCATGTTCATTTTCAGCAGCTACATAACAACTAGAGTTAAAAACTGTAAACATACCATCTCGTGGCTACATGCAGATGGCTGACTTCTACACCAGAAAACTTAGATTTTTTCTTGAGCTGAGATTTTAGTGGCTGAAGGATGTTGCTCGTTTCTGTTAATAAATCCCAACTTGACTAAACAGAATCCAAGCCTGTATTTCCTGAAAAGTGTTCTTTTCCATGGTGACCAGGGTGCTAGTGATTGGTGTCCTTTCTGTGATTCCAGACTGGCGCTGAAATGACAAAGCCTTCTCAACCTGTTCAGATGATTTTTGGTTTCTCCTACCTACTCTTTTTCAGTCCTTTCAGAACTTCCAGGTCCTCTTTTCTTTTATAAAGATTCAAGGTTTTATTTTAATTTCTCCTGGACTTCCCAACTTTTTATTTTCTTTTTAATTGGAAAAGTGTTCGTGAAGGAAAAAACTGTACATATTGTTGTTATTACGTCATCAATATGAACAATGGGAAACAAATGCAATTTCAGAATATACTTATAAAATGTATGACATAGGTTACCTGCAGAGTTTTCTAAAACCGTTTACCATTTGTTTTATTGATGCAGAAGATGTCTGGTAATTCTTTGTGCTGTCTTTGCAATATGATTTTTCTGGAAAAAAAAAGAAGNACATAGCTCTTGTCTTTAATATCTTTACAGCTCTGATAGCCATTGGACGATACAGCATGACAATAGAGACAGTGGATGTTGGATGGTGCAAAGAAATCACAGACCATGGAGCCACCCAAATTGCACAAAGCAGCAAGTCTCTCAGATATTTAGGACTGATGAGATGTGATCAGGTAAGGAGTGTTTGCATGAAATGGTGCCTGCTTCTGAGTGCATATGAGTGATTGTTCATGTGTGTATGTGTGAGTGAGGGAGAGGGATGGAAAAATTCATGGTTTTCTGTACAAACAGGTTTGGTACTCATTGCTGTGGTAACTCTTTTAGTATACTGTGTTCAGTTATTTAGCTTTAAAAGTATCTAGAGAACTCAAAAGAGTATTTTTCAAAATACACCCACAGGCTACACCCGCACCCTGAGGTGCTCACAAAAGATTTATGTAAAACATGCCCTCTGAGAATTTTGAATATTTTGGGGTAAAAATGATTGGTATGTCATGTCATTACTATGACAGACTACTTTGTTTTTTAAAAAGAAAAAAAAAAGAAAATAGAAAAAGAAAAATCCTTTGGTTTAGCTTCCAGAGTGATTTTCTATACGTTTGTGTTCTTGCTCATATATAATTGGTTTGAAAACACAAGGGCCACAATTTGGGTAAAATCAAAATCCTAAAAAAAAAAAAAAAAAAAAAAAAAAAATTAAAAAAAAANTTTTTAATTGGAAAAGTGTTCGTGAAGGAAAAAACTGTACATATTGTTGTTATTACGTCATCAATATGAACAATGGGAAACAAATGCAATTTCAGAATATACTTATAAAATGTATGACATAGGTTACCTGCAGAGTTTTCTAAAACCGTTTACCATTTGTTTTATTGATGCAGAAGATGTCTGGTAATTCTTTGTGCTGTCTTTGCAATATGATTTTTCTGGAAAAAAAAAGAAGTGTTAGTAGTATAAAATATTATTTACTTTGAAGAGTGAGGTAGAATTGTTTCTCTGTGGCTGTTTCAATTAATCAATTAATTGATGCTTAATCCTTCCAATAAAAAGTAATTAAAATAATTCCTATTGAATGTCTCTCATGACTGGTCTATTTACCTTGATTGATGTAAAATATATAGGAATATCTGTTTATCTGTGTGTTTCTATGTGCTGTACATGTGCTTATTCCTAATTTGAAGACTCAGATTTTTCACAGAAAGGCTGAAATGCAAGATCTTTAACAATGTATGTGATAACTGCTTCTCTAAATTTAATTTCAGCATCATTTAGAGTACACATAGAACTGCACTTATCATCTCCACAAGTTACATAGCTCTTGTCTTTAATATCTTTACAGCTCTGATAGCCATTGGACGATACAGCATGACAATAGAGACAGTGGATGTTGGATGGTGCAAAGAAATCACAGACCATGGAGCCACCCAAATTGCACAAAGCAGCAAGTCTCTCAGATATTTAGGACTGATGAGATGTGATCAGGTAAGGAGTGTTTGCATGAAATGGTGCCTGCTTCTGAGTGCATATGAGTGATTGTTCATGTGTGTATGTGTGAGTGAGGGAGAGGGATGGAAAAATTCATGGTTTTCTGTACAAACAGGTTTGGTACTCATTGCTGTGGTAACTCTTTTAGTATACTGTGTTCAGTTATTTAGCTTTAAAAGTATCTAGAGAACTCAAAAGAGTATTTTTCAAAATACACCCACAGGCTACACCCGCACCCTGAGGTGCTCACAAAAGATTTATGTAAAACATGCCCTCTGAGAATTTTGAATATTTTGGGGTAAAAATGATTGGTATGTCATGTCATTACTATGACAGACTACTTTGTTTTTTAAAAAGAAAAAAAAAAGAAAATAGAAAAAGAAAAATCCTTTGGTTTANAAGTCATTGGAGGTTCAGAGTCTCTGATCTCAAATCTTCAAAAATGCTTGCAAGGATTGTTTCTCTTCCACCTATTGTGGACAAAATGTCCAACTTGTGATGGCCATCATAAACATATTTCTCAGGCTTGCAAACTTCTGATTGGATACAGCCTGCGGTAACACGGGTTTTTAGTCTAAGAAACTTCATGCTCAAAAGCATTACCTTACATTCCTTGCAGTGCTTTATAGAAGACAGTTACAAAATCCAGTATTTCAACTGGTAAGGAATAACAATTTCCAGGTCAATTGTAAAGTTAGGAATACCGTTTTGCAAATCAAGCCTTAGACAGTTTCCAGTTCAAGGGGAGGCTGAGCACTTAGGAAGAATTGCTGTCTGTTAAAGCTGACTCCACTTAATCTCCTAAACATTAGTGTTTTGTAAGAGCCAACAGACAAAAAGAGAGTGTGAGTCTCTTTGAAGGATTGTGCTAAGATTATGTACTTAGAGAATGTTCAAAGAGTTACTTGACCTTGGGAATTAGGTCTGACCCTGAATCACCTGATCAATTTTGCACATATATTTATTTTGTGGATCAAGCTAATGTTGAACAATCAACAAGGATCTAATAAGTGCAATAATTTTATGCTGTCTTCTGCTGCTATAGAAAATCAATTATCTTGATGTTGAAAACAAGTTTTACTACCTCATCAGTTAAACTATATGTACTGCAGTCTGTATTCCTCTAATTGCTGGTTAATGCTTTCCTAGTTCTTTACAAAGGTTTACACATCATCTTTTGTGTTATGAAAGTCAAGTGCTGAAAGGAAAAAAAAAGAAATATGCTTTGAGAAAGCTTCAAGCAATATAGAAAAGCAATCTTGACTGCATGTCTGCAAACGTGTGTGGGTGTGCCTGTGTTCCTGTGTTTGTACACGAATGTTCAAAGTATGGTAGGTAAAACTTGTTAAGAAATGAGTAAATCCTGTTACAGCAAACACCATAGTAGTAGGAATACCAGTGGGAATTATTTTCTTGCTTGCAAAGCCTTGATGAGAAAAATAGCTCCACAGACAGAATGAAATAAGTATCCTTGACTTAAGAGTTTTTGGCAGCTAGAATATGCCAGCTCCCTTTTTCCACTGCAAAAGAACAGAGAAATTACTGAATAAAATCATGTCTTCATCTGTCTCTCCCCAGTATCATGCAGAACTAATTTTTTCCAGTGGCAGCTCTATTAAATTAAAAATGTCAGTGTCCGGCACATAATTAAAGAGAATTCTTGGGTGGTGCAGAGGGTTTATTTACATGTCTTGTTGGCTGAAATTCTTGTCTTTGGGCTATTGTCAGCTTGCAGTGAAAAGAGGGTTAAAAGGCTTGCCCATTCTGTCTGGCTTTCCTTTTCTAAGGTACTGACTATTGTCTTAGTATGAGGTAGAAATTATGCCTTTCTAGGAATTCCTAGGCATTGGCGGAGAAGTAAACACAGTTACACAGGAACATATGTAAGTAGACTTCAAATGGTTACCACTAAAATACCCTTTATGACCTAGGCTCTTTGGAATTTCTTTGATATGCAGTTGACATAAATTAGAGGCGTCAAGAGTCCTCCCAAGAAAGATCAGAGAGGCTGCAAGCTTTGGTAAAGGCAGGCTCTGTTTTATGCCATTGATTATCTGAGTGCCTCCAGGCAATGTGTTTCAGTGGATGCAGAGCATTATTGATCCACACCATGAAAATAATCAAATTATTCATTTCTCATCAAACTGCTGTTGCCATGACCTTTCTTTTTATCATGTTTCCTACCATCTAACATGCACACCACAGGAGCAATATGGTCTTTGGCTTAAAATAAATGTCATTGTGTTGACATGTCTCATAAAAATTACTGACTTTACCATGAGATCATCATAATTAGGACATATCTTTTAGTTGGTGGTTTTGTAATAAGCATTTTTGCACTATTCTTTCGACATTTAAGTGTTGCTAACTAGCCACGTAATCACTATTTACAAATCACATTCAGAAAAACATCTAGATTATTAAATGCTGAAAGTCTTTCAGAACCATCCATAGGATAATTTTGTTTTAGAAAACATGTTTATGCTTAGATACACAAAATCTAAATATCCTTTTCAATGTAAAAATATTAGAGGCAAGGCTACTGAGCAAATGTCTCTTTTTTTTTTTTTTTTTTGATTTTACCTAGTACCTCCATGACTTGGCAAATATGGCTTTCCCTGCAGTATATAGCAGTGGTGTCTGAAGCCTGGAGAAAGCTCTGAATGAACTGGTACTACTGGAAAGGAGTAGGGCAGTGTGGATACTAAGTCCTGGTAGCAGCTTAAGTGCCAAAGTAAAGCAGCTTGTCCAAGAAAATTAACACTCAGCAGGGTTCATGAGATACTGTCATATAGATGTGGTCATATAACTTACCACTTCAGTTTCTGGAAGCTAGCTAGCTAGCTCAGGAAATGCTACCTTGATCTCTACCGACTCCTGCATTGTAGAACACTGGTACAGTGAGACACATACCATTGGTTTTCTGTATCAGATAGGCTTCTGAGAGACTGTGATCCAGACCTGAAAAAGTATTTAGGCATTCAGAAAGTAGACACTGAATATTTTTAAGTACCTATATCTTGGACAAATTCCCCCCAAACACTTACTCAAGAAGCAGCTATGACCCTTCTCCCTTCTGGTGCTTCTCAAGGTGCAGTGTATTAACTGTGTGCAAATATATATTTGTGTGCGTACTTGTTGTGCCTCGGTCTAGGTACCTGACAGCACTTGGGACTGCACACACCATAAAAAAGAAATGTTGCCATCCTGAGTCTCTATTTCTTTTGAAGAGCAGTAAGAAATAAACTCAGTAGTTATTTAAGGCCTAAGCAGGACGTTTTAGAGTTTTGTAATTGGAAAAGGCATAAAGGACGTTCCTGTTTTGCATCTGGTGTTACCACCTATGTTAGCTCAGTGCCCCACTCCCAGAAGCAGTGAACCAGGCTTCATTCCCCTGTATCTCCTCTCGCTGATGCTGTGGCAGCACAGTGAAACCACAAACTCACGGTTTCTCTGCATAAAGGAGTGCTGCACTGTTGCGGGCTGAAGCTCAAGGTTGTGCTTTGGGACATGACATTGGTGCGGGGGCACAAGTAGCTGGTTGTGTACTGCCAGGATATACTGAAGCTCTGATTTGTCACCTGAGTAAATACTGAGAAAGGCAGAGTTTTCTCCAGTACCAAGGCTTGCATTCAGTTCACCTCAGTTCAGTCCCACCATAGCAGAAAGAAACATGACTATCCATCCTTCAAACCAAATATTCATTGTAGCTCTGTATGTTTTTTATCACAATTTAGAAAATTACATGTTTTAAAGTATAATTCATCCTTTCCTCTAAATATTTTAAAAACTTTGAGAGAGGTGTGAGCAGTTATGGAGTACTTTCTTTTTTACCACAAACACTGACATCAGGATTTCTAAGAGCCATTCTTGCTTATTAAGGGCAACAAATCCTGTCTACATCAGATTCACAGATTTAAATCCACATTTCAAGCTTCTTTTTCCAAACACAAATCTGTTCGTTCCTACCCCTAAAGTGATCTCGATCATATTTACTTACTGTAATTCCTGAATTAATTATTTCTAAATATTTTGTATTATCCAAAATACATCTGAGTAAGAGGGAAATGTTCTCTCTGCTATTTATTTCTAGAACTCATTTTAAAAATATCTTTGTAGCACTTCTTTATTGTGCTTTCACAGCAACTCAAACAGCTTCAAATAATGGCAATTTGAAATCTTCACCTTTGTGGAAAATGGCTGGGTATCACCTAGCAAATAGTGGCTAAAAACTTTATCTTTTTTACTGGCTGGTAGCTTTGCTGGTTGAACAATGTGTGAGAATAATCTTCCTGTGGAGTTTGCAACTTTTGTCACTCAGATTTTCATATTTCAAGATCCTTTTCCTGTAGCTGTGGTGCTATTTGCAATGGTTAGCATGCTACCATGTAAATGTAAGAGAAATTATGCAGAAAAATGACACTGAAAAACAGAAGCCTCAAAATTCAACATTCACAGCAATGTGTGAATGAAATGAAGTGAGTCTGAACAAGTTAGCTGTAAATAGGTACATAACTTTGGTTAATAAATCACCATAGCCTTTATTCCTACTTTTTTCTTTATTTTCTTTTTGAGAAATTCAGGTAGCTTTTCATTAAAATACTTCTGAAAGTCTCTGGCTTATTGTGCATTGCTTTCTCAGGTGAATTGTAGCATTTATTTCCTATGATAGTTTTACTGAGATGTTAGAGCACAGAAATTGATGCTCAATACAACTGACAAAAAGACAAACTCTTTTATATTACCACAGAGAGGACAGAAGAGAGATGACCACTAAAAATCAAATGGTGCCTTAAGAAATCATGTACCTCTTAAATAGGAGTAAGATTTTCAGAAAATCAGTAAATAACAATTATAAAATAATTTATCACTTTATCCTGCTGAGAAATCTGTTTTAGAAATATGTGTAAATATATATCCTATGCAAACTGCAAGTCATTAGCCTAACTAGAATGCAGCTCTGTGTTGTATGTAAGGAATTGCTACCTTGTAAAAAATCTTACCAACTCAAGGCAAAAAGAGTTTTCCATTTAATATATATGTTAGTAACCATGACTGGCAACATTTTTACCCTTCATCTGCAAAATTTTACTTTACATAGATAGTCTGTACTGAAGTTAAGTAAGTGAAAAAGACATAAGATCTTACATTCTAGAAATACATCTTTAAATTTCAAATACATTTTTGAGCTAAACTGTTCTTAATCAACAGCAGAACAGCAAGAGGACAGAGCCATGGATTGTTTTAATATAATTATCATAGCAATTTGCCTTCCACCTTCAGAAAATGCTAACTATCATTAGCCTGATCAAAAGCCCTGACAAATTGCTACCATTTCTTCTTTTATATTTTAAGGGGTTCATTTTGAGATTTGAAATTATGGGTTTGTGATATTGAAGAGGATGGGAAATACCCAATCCTTCCCTTTAAGAAAAATTCTATAGCACTTATTTTCTCTTAAATCACTGTCATTTGTTCAGGTTACATTGCTGAATATTAAAAAGGATATGCTGTATTTTTTAAAGTTTTATATGTATAATGTAGGAGCTCCATTGATACGACTCTCTATGAATAATGAAGACTTTAGATTCATAAAATCTGTGAATCCCATTAGAAGGAAACTACAGTTATCCTTGCTAACCTACAACAAAAGAAAAATAGCATTTATTTCACTTTGTTTTTCAATGCAACAATTTTAAAAGACTGAAGAATACCTTCTTTTTTTTTTTTTCCCTGGCTAACTAGAATAACAGATCCATTACTTGCGTGAATGAAAGCATCTGCTAAAATATAAAATAGGATTCTTTACAGAAATTGGACTTTTTGGACTCCTAGTTTAACTCTTTCTTTACCAAAAGATTTTTATCTTCCAAGCTGATAGGTCAGCCTTCATGCCATTAGGCTGAAGATGGAATCTTCCTCCTTTACAGTAAAGATAGGCAAGGAAGGAGAGATGGTGGGGTGGCCCTCTATGTTAGGGACAGATTTGAATGTCAGGAACTTAACAATTTGAATGACTGTTTTGTTAGTTTATGGATAAGAATCAAGGGAAAGGCCAATAATGCAGACATCATAGTGGGAGTTTGTTACAGACCCCCCAGCCAGGATGTAGAGGCTGATGAAGTATTCTACAAACAGCTGGCAGAGGTCTCACAATCACTCACACTTGTTCTTGTGAGAGACTTCAAATCCCTAGATGCCTACTGGATATATAAAACAGCAATGAGGGAACAGTCCCGGCAGTTCTTGAAGTGTGTGAAAGACAACTTCCTAACACAGCTGGTGAGAGAGCCAACCAGGGAAGGCATCCTAGTTCACCTGATGCTTGTTAACAGAGAAGGTCTTGTTGGGGATGTAAAGGTTGAAGATTATCTTGGGCATAGTGATGAAGAAATCAGAGTTTTCAGTTCTTGAAGAAGTAAGGTGAGGAGCCAGCATAACTGACACCTTGGACTTCCAAAGGGCAGACTCTAGCCTGTTTAGGAGCATGGTTGAGAGTGTCCCTTGGGAGACAGTCCTGCAGGGCATAGGTGCCTAGGAAGGCTGGTCATACTTCAAGGAGGAACTCTTAAAAGCACAGGAGAAGGTCATCCCCAGGTTCTGTAAAGGAAGAACACTAGCCTGGCTAAATAGCTTTGGCTGGACCTCAGGAATAAAGGGAAAGTTTATGATCTCTGGAAAAGGGTGTTGATAACTTATGAAGAGTACCAAGATGTAGCGAAGCTATGCAGAGGGAAAATTAGAAGGGCCAAAGATCAAGCAGAACTTGGCCACTATGGTTAAAAATAGGAGGAAGTTCTATCAGTATTTCAATAGAAAAAGGAAGACGAGGGAAAATGTAGACCCACTGATGAATGAGGTGGGTGCCTTAATGTTGGAAGACACAGAGAAGGTGGAGCTACTGAATACCTTCTTTACTTCGGTGTTCACTGCTAAAACTGTCCCCCATGAATCCCAGGCCCTGGGGACAGCGGGGAAGATCTGGAGAGAGGAAGACTTTCCCTCTGCAGAGGAGGACTGGGTTAGAGACCACTTGGCCAAACTAGATGTCCACAAGTCCATGGGCCCTGATGGGATGCACCCACGAGTGCTGAGAGAGCTGGCAGATGTTATTGTTGGGCCACTCTCCATCATCTTTAAAAGGTCATGGAGAACAGGAGAAGTGTCTGAGGACTGGAGAAGGGCAAGTAACAATCCAGTCTACAAAAAGGGCAAGAAGGAAGACCCAGGGAACTAAAGGCCAGTTAGCCTCACCTCCGCCCTTGGGAAGGTAATGGTACGACTTGTTTTAGATGTCACCTCCAACCACGTTTAAGAACAGGAAATCATTGGAAGTGATCAACACGGATTTACCAAAGGTAAATCATGCTTCACCAATCTGATAGCCTTCTATGATGTTATAACTGGATGGCTGGATGAGGGGAGAGCAGAAGATGTCATCTACCTTGACTTCAGCAAGGCTTTTGACACTGTCTCCCATAACATTCTCATTTGTAAACTGAGGAAGTGTGAGCTAGATGAGGGGGCAGTGAGGTGGATTGTGAACTGGCTGTGTGACGGGACTCAGAGGGTTGCCATTAATGGACCAGGGTTTAGTTGGAGACCTGTAACCAGTGATGTCCCCCTAAGGGTCACCAATCGGTCCAGTCTTGTTCAGCACATTCAACAATGACCTAGACGAGGGAACCGAGTGTATCCTCAGCAAGTTTGTTGATGATACCAAACTCGGAGGGATGGCTGACAGTCCAGAAGGCTGTGCCACCATCCAGCATGACCTGGACAGTTTGGAGAGCTGGGCAGAGAAGACCCTAATGAGGTTCAACAAGACCAAGTGTAGGGTCCTGCACCTGGGGAGGAAGAATGCCAGGCACCGATATAGGTTAAGAGCAGACCTGCTGGAAAGCAACTCTGAGGAGAACGATCTAGGGGTCCTGGTAGATAGCAAACTATTCATGAGCCAGCAATGTGCCCTTGTCGCCACGAGGGCCAATGGAATTCTGAGCTGCACAGGGAAGAGTGTGACCAGTAGGTCGAGGGAGGTCATTCTCCCTTTCTGCTTTGCACGGGTGAGGCCACAACTGGAATACTGCATCCAGTTCTGGACTCCCCAGTTCAAGAGAGACAGGGAACTACTGGAGAGAGTCCAGCGTAGGGCAACAAAAATGATTAAGCGATTGGAGCACCTCCCTTATGAGGAAAGGCTGAGAGAGCTGGGGCTCTTTAGCCTGGTGAAGAGAAGGCTGAGGGGAGACCTTATTAATGCTTACAAGTATCTGAAGGGTGGGATGAAGGAGGATTGAGCCAGACTCTATTCATTGGTTCCCAGTGACAGGACAAGGAGCGACGGGCACAAGCTGGAACATAGGAAGTTCCACTCAAATATGAGGAAAAACTTTATGGTGAGGGTGCCAGAGCACTGGCACAGGCTGCCCAGGGAGGGTGTGGAGTGCCCTTCTCTGGAGACCTTCAAGACCTGCCTGGATGCTGTCCTGAGTAATGTGCTGTAGGGAATCCTGCTTTATCAGGGGAGTTTGGCTAGGTGATGTCTAGAGGTTCCTTCCGACTGACAATTCCTTGATTCTCTGATTCCTAATTTAATAACTGTCCTTGTTTTCAAAAAGCAACCACTTGACCATGTAATACTGTAACAGAAAGACAGGCCTTCAAGTACTGAGAATGGTTCAAAATCAGGATAAGGCCAATTATTAAGGAAAAATGGAATGTGAAATGGTCAGCATTTTTATAATTTAAAAAAAAAGAAAAAATTTTTGGAAGCATTATCCCCTAGAACTTCTAGTAATTTTTGCCAGCTGGCAACTTTCTGAGAATGATTTCTCTGTTAATTTTACAGGCCGTCATTTTGACAAGTATTACAATAATGTGCTCAAATTATTGTTAATGTAGCAGAATAGGAAGGAAAATATTCAGTGCTATTAATTCAACAGGCAGCAAGTAATCTGAAAGAATATTTATCACTGTATAAATAAACACTGTCATTTCACTGTGTATGGTTCTTTATTAACTGTGAGGTTTACAAGTAAGAACAAAGCAGTGCACAGTTTCATCATAAATTTGAAATAGTCATGATACTGGTAATATTTTTACCTTTAAATATTGTGTAGGTGGAGTCTAGAAGGTCGTCTGATTGAAATAAACAGAATTAGCAAACCAATTAACCAGCAAAACTAAAAGGCTCCTCTTAGAATGGTTTATCTGGTTTAATGGAAAAGTAAACCCTCACAGTAAGCAAGGAAAATTGAAAATGGAAACTTTATCACTTATACAGCTTTAATATTCAATATTGTTTTGTCAGTAATGATTAGGACAGCAAGCCCTGAAATGGTGGCTCTGCTAGAAAACTATGAAAACTCACAGAGGCCTCAAATGGATTATTTTGTTAGTTTGCAATAATGCAGTGACTACAGTAATTGTGCAGGGACTGGCAGTTTGAGGCAGTCTCATTCACCTGTGTAAAAAAAACACAAGAATGAATTTCATACTTCTAGGAATCTACCTTTCTGTTGAGATTTAAGGAAAGAACTGTAAAGGGGTTAGGCTCCACAAGCAACCTTGCTACATTTTCTGAAATCCTTCCAGAAGTGCTACCACTGAATACAGAAGGTGTGTTTATACCATTTATTTCACTTCACACAGCAAAAAAGATTACAGATATTTCTGTTTACTGGCTCCTTCCCCTTTCCGAATATAAATGGGAAATTGATGGCTAAAATTTAACACAATTAACTTGTTGAATGTCATGATAATAATAGTACATCAGACTGTACTTGTCAATTTCATTATTTATGAGTCCACAGATACAGCGTTTGCTAGTATGTGCATGTGTGGTTTTTCTTTTTCTTTATTTTTAATAACAGCATCCATTAACTCAAAATACATTCTTTGCTGGAGATTTTATTTGGACTATAGGATACTTGCTAATATTGGCAGTGCTGTTATTTTATTAAAGTCCTAAACAAAGGTTCTGCCCCTGGGTATGAGGGCAGTCACTGAAACTCTGTGGAATATGTCTGCCTTAGCTGATCAAGTGCACTTCACACAAAACGTTTCCAGAAATCTTTAATTTTGTTATGGCTACAGGCAACAGTTATAATTGGGCCACCTGAGAATATAATTCATTCAACTATTAGCAGAAAAAAAATCTAACAGAGTGCACTTTTTATAAGACAGTGACTTCAGGAAGCAAGCTACAGCTTAGAGAAGAGAAAGTGTATATGAAAATATGTTTCTCAAAAACTCCAAGTATGTATATTTTGGATTTTATTGTTAAAACAGTAGAGAAATTGGAATATAAAATGTATCCAAAATCCATCATTATGGATTCACACAATGACTTTAGAGTAACTTCATTGTCCACTACATACAAATTTGGCTTCCAGGTAATACTACTCTATGTATACTGGGACAGAAATGCACACAAAGTTTAGTACCACTAATGCTGCAATACCACTCTCTAAACAACAGTATCAGTAACATGAGAAGAAAGCCCTGTGGGAAAAAAGCAATTTGCATTTCTTCTGTGTAAGGTTGGTTTTATGATTCTTTATATGTACGAAAAGTAATAATACTTGTGCCCTGTTGACCTGCATTATCAAACATCATCTGTATGGCAGCCCTCAAAATCTTTTCGTGGGAATATTACTTCTCACCTGCTAACATTTCCCTAGAATTCTTAACAAGTGCTAGATTTCTGAAGTTAAGCTAGCAGTTCTATATATTGTTAGTGCCTTTCTGCACAGATATCAGGGACTAACCACATTATAGCTTGGTTTCTTATTTTTTATTAATGACTGGCCTATAAAGTTGTATAACCGAAGATACATACTTCTGTTGTCCTTGAAGAAGAGTGCTCATGATGTCTGTCCAAAATCAGCTGTTCCAAGGACTAGGTTAGATACTATGCAAAAATTATTTCAGCAGTCCATCCTTGTATGATGTTATGAACCATTGAGGAGCATAAGCAAGTTTTCCTAAGAAGTTCTATGACTGCACTTTTGCACTAATCCAGTTTTGCAAGTCTGGGTTTTTTGCATGTAAGCCTAAGTTTAGGGACCTGAGTTCTTCAGGTATATGGCTTACTGATTTCAGTTGTTAACTCAGAACGGAGATAACTTTTTATTTTCAATTATCAAGTGAATTGGATGTTACCCTGAAGCTTTTCCTTAGGAAACCTTTTAGATTTGTAAGTGTTCTTCCACTTCACATAGCCTAGATGGGTGTTTATGTTCTTCTTTCCCAGACAAATTCCTGATTATCACATGAGGAAGTATTTTTTTTCTCTGGTGCAGATAATATTTAAATACACTCTGCACAACCACACTATCATCATCAGAGGAAATTAAAGAGGTCCCACCCTGATAACCTTTGTCACAAAGTCAAGCGTACTGTTCTAGGAAATAGATGATACATTTTTAAGCAAAAAGGATTCAAAATTGTGACTTCTAGGTATCTGCTCTAATTGAGTTAAAAGATTAAATCACTTGGTCTGGCCATTTTCTGTAACCCATCTTCTCCCTTTTTTTAAATCTATTTTTTGGCCTGGAATAAATCTTCCTTTCTGCATGAAAAAATAGGGTTTCAAACCAGTCTTTGTTGGTGTTTTCTTTATTCTGTTTGATGACCAGGATTCGCACAAACCTGTTACTTTGACTTTTCATGATAAGGACTGTTTTCTTTCATGATGTGTTAAAACATAATTGAAGGGCTATGCAAATTCAAATGAATCATTACGTATTAGATAATCTAACTAGTTTGTCTTCAGACAGTAGTCTTCCTTTTGACAACTCCAAAGATGAAGATTAATGAAAGTTCTGTGGAAGAAAAATATAGAATTTTAAAGCATGTTAAGATGCCAAGATTTTTAGTTTTCATTCACTGAAAAAGACTGTTCAAGCTCAGAAGGGAAAATTGCTCTGTTTGTGTTGTGAATGTATTTTGGGAATGGCATTCAGTACTTTTGTTTCATCACCAGCCAGACTGCATCTTAACAGAGACAGAAGCTTGTGTTCTAACGGTTAGACATAAGACTTCTTTTCATCTTAATCCTACCATTAGAGGAACTGATGACAAGGATACTAGGGAAGTTGACTTAGATATTATTTATCTCATTTATTTACAAAGAACAAAATTTTGATCTCTCTATTCTCCTACCTTTTAGTCCAATACGAGAGAAAGCTTAAATAACTGAAAATTTTATGCTGTTTTAGTGTTTCACCTGACTTGTCTTATAAAAGAAAAGCTTTCAAAATGTTGTGACGGGGATTGTTTCTGGTTTAACTGTCCACATTTGTTTCTCATCCTGGGATCCATGTAGGCTGTCCCACTGCCAAATAGGATCCTTTTTCCTCCCTCTTTTGTTACATAATCTTACATTTAATTTATTTTGTCAGCATAATTTCTATCTATTTGCTGTTACTTTCTTAGGATTAAAAATCTTTACACTTATCTAAAAGTTATATATATTTGATCATTTGTCATGGGACTTGGTAGGTTAATTTGTCCTGTGTCATGACAGTAAAAATTTTTTAAATTCAAAGTAATTTCTTTCATGTATGTGTAGGATTTAATGTTACTTTGCTGTTTAGTATCACTCAAGTTATTGCCTAGGATCAAACTAATAACTTAAAATGTCATTTAACACTCTAGAAAAAGTGCAGAAAACCTTCTTCTATTCAGGTATTGGTCATAAAAAAGCTGATTTTGTCAGTGTCGCTTCTGCGATGGTTTTACTTGCCATCTGCATGCTTACCTTTATTTTGTAACTGTATTTGGCACTCAGTACCAAAAGTTTCCATCTGTTTAGTAAAATTAGCAACAATTACTAATTAAAATTAGTAACTAATTGGTAACAATTGTATTAAATAATATTTTATCCAGTAATAAATGTATCAGAAAAAAATTAGGACAAATGGATAGTGCTAATTGGTTCACCATAAATTTTTTCATAGGTTTTAAGACTCTAAGATACCACTATAACATTATTTGTCTTCCTGAGTATCACGGGCCATGCTGTTTCACTTAAGTTAGCCTGGTAGTAAATACATTCACTTATATCGAGCCAGACTGTAGCTTCTGCAAATATCTTGAGTCAAAGACACCAGGACATGGAGATAATGCCCACCAGGACATGACTATCATTATCTATCTTCCTATGTTTGAACATCATCTTTGTAACAAATTTGCCCTATTATTTGTTTCCTGTAACAGAAAATCTGCTTATTATATTGTTTCTAAAGCCATAATATCCATACTATTCTAACAAATAAAGCCCAATAGGTATGTGTCAAATCCTAATAACCTCTATCCACTTGTAATATTTGCAAATAAATATATAATAGATAAACAACAACTCTTCTTTAAGTTTCCCATTAAGGAAGAGCAGAATGAGCAGCTGTCTGGGGCAAGCACCTTCACTGTGGCTGAGTTAACCATTAAGAGAAGTTTCTGGTAGTAGATAGATTCTGCCATGGCTCTCTGCACCACAAATTTAAAGAAAAGATACTTTTTTGAATAGGCAAAAAGTAGCAAATACTGCTACTTTAGGGGATTCTTCCCTTCCAAGCAGTATTTCTATGAAGTGTTGCTGACAATTTAAAAGTATGTATTCAGCTATGAATATCAAATGTTTTGGAGGACTTGTGCTATCCCTGATTTCATTTTGATTTATTAAAAGTCACTTCTTGTTTTTCAGCTCTGGAAGATGTTACTGTAAAGTAGTAATTTGCCAAAAGAGTACAGTTTGTGCTATGAAGGGTAGTTAAACCAGTTTTCTATCCAAATCAGTCTCAGCTAGATGAAACTTCCAATGAAGATTGAGTGTTTCTATTATCAATGTAGAAGAACTGGATATTAAAGCTTTCATTTATCCTTGTCATTGAGTGCAATCACTGTTCAGAAGGATGCACTCCTTGTTATCTTTTAAGGACAAAAATGATACTGTGGTCACTGTGCTTTAAAATATTATTCCCAAGATGGAT
Source organism: Nycticryphes semicollaris (assembly GCA_013400055.1). Lineage (NCBI taxonomy): Eukaryota > Metazoa > Chordata > Aves > Charadriiformes > Rostratulidae > Nycticryphes > Nycticryphes semicollaris. The sequence goes on along the minus strand of VXBJ01001594.1, from coordinate 96,597 downwards.
CTTTGTAATGGGAGTAAACATTTTAGTCTAGTTTTTCACTTTTGGCCTTGAATGTAGAGCACCATTGGGGAAAAGGCAACTGATGAAATGGGTTGTACATCCTACTGATCTAGATGGTTCAGTATTTAAATGTAGTATTGATCCATTTTAAAATGCTCAAGCATTCAGCAAAGATTTCAAAGAGAGCTACCTAGAAGTTATAGTTTTTAGGCTAATCTTTTATTTACCTAAAGGCTGAAGAAACCTGTCTACTTCTGTGATATGAACTGCAATCAGCTTAAAAATAATTGACAAATTAATCCCCTCAGAGCATGGCAATTTTAAAGGTGTTGGGTTTAGCTGTACAAGCTGATTGGCTTGTCTAATCAAGAATAAAGGTGTTACCTTTGAAGTCTAAGATTTAGGAGGTACATCCCAGACCTGACAAGCTAGTATATTTTAATTATTCATGCCACCGTTTCTGCCTACAAAACTCTTTGTGCAGTGTAAGTCTCACACCAAAAGGCTAAAATAAAGTGAAGATCTGCAGGACTTTTTATCTTTGAAAAAATTGACCTATGTTGGTAATTGGTAGGTTGGTAAATTGATCTGTCTGCAATATAGAATATTTTGCATTCTTTTCCCATGTTTAGTTGTGTTATCTGTTGCTTTTCACTGCAACCGCATTGATAGCTACCACACAGTGCAAGTTCACTTCAGGAAGGTTAATTGTGGAGTTACTACTTAGTATGTGTAAAAGTATCATGACTGTGCCATAAATTAATTAATAGATGTAATCAATTTTCATTTACCAAGGCCAAGAAAATCTTACATTTCAAACCTATGTCTGCTTGAACGAGTTTATATAAACATACTTCCATTTCAAGACAGAGATCTTGGTAGCACTTCGTTAAACAGGATGGCTTTTCTTTGAATAATTAGGTTTGGGGCTCTCTGAGTAGCCAGCATCCTCAAGCATGGAATGAAAATAGTTTAATAGATAGTTAAACATTGTTGCAGTGTTCTAAACAGAACTGTTTTGAAAGGAAGACTATTTGCCTTTCCTGTTTGCTCAACAGTATTCACTAGAATGCTATATAAAACTTCTCCCTTTACAATAAAATTGAGGTTTGGGTTTTGTTTTTTTTTCAGCATTACATTCTGTATATTTGTTTTGTGATAAATGCATGCAAACCTATAATACCAGTGAAGAGCCCAATCCCGCAAGTTCTCCCAGGAGTCCAAAGTTCCATTATTCGTTTAGCTTGCATAGTGTTGCCCACTTTATTCAGTTCTTGCTCTTTTCTTTGATTGCAGGTGAATGAAGCCACAGTGGAACAGCTAGTGCAGCAGTATCCCCATATAACCTTCAGCACTGTATTACAAGATTGCAAGAGGACATTGGAACGGGCTTATCAAATGGGCTGGACACCCAATATGTCTACTGCCTCTTAACTGGCTGTACCAACATGACAGTTCCACTCTGCTGCATTCAGTAGATATAATGGGGATTGCAGAGGGTTCACAACCTTTCATATGATGCAATATATTTGTGAGTTTACAGAGGTTACAGTAAAATGGCAAAAGCTGTACACTGATTTTAATGTACTGTACAAGTAAGTACTAATACTGAAGCAAACTTTAGAAATGCATCGTATTTTTGTTTGCATAAAAAAAAAATAAAAGCCTTTGGCAGATTTCTTGAAGTGGGTTGCTACTAGTTCTCGTTATAGTTTGAGTTATAGCAGAAGTTAAGCTTGTTTTCCTTTGTTTACTTTGCCTTGGTCATGTGTGTTTCCTTAGATTTGTAAATGGTAACTCAGTGCTAGCACCAGTGCAGTTGATCAACAGAAGCCTCTGTTGAAACTGAGAGATAACTTGACACTTTTGAATTACAAAAGCTACCCCAGGAGCTTTTAGATGCACAGGCATAAGAAAATCTCTGAAGAATTGAGATCTTTAATAAACGTTCATATAATTATACAAATCATTATTTTGAACAGAAGTTTTAATGATAATGACAGAATTGATTTTTAATGGACAATCTTAATTATTTTCTTTTTGTCACACAACAGAATTGATACTTTCTTTCATTTTGTTTTGTTTAAAATAGGAGATGCTGTAGAGATTTCCAAATCTTCCCACCTTGCCATTTTTGTAAGTCAGTTAACAGTGCTTAAACTAACACTCATGACCAGCTTCCACTTCATACATTCAAACTGTAATAGAATACACCATCAAAAATAAGTTATTTTAAAATGCTAAGAATGCTTACCTTGACAAGGCCATCTAAACATGAGTACTATCATGGGTCTCATTTTCTAGGATCGGATGCTTCATCATACAGTGTATGCAAGAAAGTACCCAGAGTAAACACATAGACCAGTTAATTTCCTGTGTTTCACATTGCATTCTACAAAGTTAAATTTGACATGGGGATAGTTAAAATACAGAAATTGCAGCTTCAACTTGAAGTTGCATTAGCCTTTATAGTATTACCATTTGGTTAAGAATGTTTTCAGGTGTGTAACACTGGATATTTGTTTTTGAAATGTTACAGCATTTTAATCCAAAGTATGAAGTGCTTAAACTGAAGAGTTGCCATTAGTGTCAAAATGTTGCTGGATTAGAAAAGCTAATCCAGAAAGTCTAATGCAGTATAACCTAGAAGCTTGTATAGTATGGCTGTATAACTCTCTGTAAAACTGTTTGTTGATTTCCATAGCATAATTTTTTACAACGAAAACGTCAGCTCACAGTAATTCCAGTGCGGGTGTTGAATGTTTTCTTTTTAGACTTTTTAAAATGGGGATGAAATAATTTCTCTGGAAAAAATATATGGTCAACTTTTTGCTTTAAATAAGTGGTAAATACTTGTGAACATGTGTAATGCTAGGCTTTTTATTTACTCCAAAATGGCAACAATATTTTCAGAATAAAGCCAATGGAATATATTGCAGATGTAGTATAGAATTTAGTCATTTTTCATTTAATGTCTTTTTATGAGTGCATTAAAACTATTCACACAATTTGTAAGTTTCTATTTTTTCGTGAAACCTTTGATCTTTCAATGGGTTTGAATAAAATACAGAATAATTATGTGGTGTCTTGTATTTATTGTACTTAGACTATTGTAATTAGACTGCTAAGAGAAAGACTGAAATCTCCAACTTTAAATGTGCAGAGCTGATCTGGGCATGATTCTGAGAAAAATGATCCAAGCTGGACCCATTGTGAGTGACAAGAGTTCAACTAAATGAACTCCAGAAATCTTTTTCAATCTAAAATACTCCATAAGTCTAAGGAGTTTTATATATTACTGATCTAGTTGCCAATGTCTTTTTCCCTTATGCCATTAAGTCACTTCCAGTAGTTTTGCCTTTTACTGACTATTTATCTCCCGCTTATTTTTCTGAACATGTTAATCTTTATTGTTCTCAGTGTAGCTAATTATTTTACATGGATCTTGGCACTTACAGAATTTGGAAGTTTACGTGGTTCAGGAATTCTAGATGGAAATACGTTTTTCTAACTGTAGTGTTGCCACGAATAGCTCTTTAAGTTCCTTATAATAAATCAATGTTCCCTTACTAGTGTTATAGTAATAAATAACAATGTTGCACACTCTTTACTTTTTGAAATGTCATTAGGGGAAATGTCATTTAGGGGTAATACTACTTTTTTGGGAAAAAAAAAAAAGTATTGCCTCTTGTAAAAAAGAAAAATTACCCCTGTTTTTTCTTACTCAAAACTTACAGTGGATTCAGAAACTCACAGGCAGCTTATGTGCTGGATATCNCCTGAACTTTTCAGGGCTGACCTAAAGTTAAAGTATGTTATTATGAAGATTGTCCAACTGCCTTGTAAACAGGCCTGAGGCATTGACGACCTCTCTACGAAGCGTGTTCCAGTGTTTGACCACACTCTCGGTAAAGGAATGTTTCCTAAGAAAAGAATGCTTTGCAAAATAACAACTTTAAAAGTATCTGTAAAAAGACTATGATGATGTCTGATCTTGTAAATATTCAAATTTATGAGGGTTTATACTGCTCATTTATGAAACTCCATATTAACAGAGAATGACTTTAAAGCAGATCCACTCGAAGACTCCATTAAATAAAATTATTTCAAGTGGTGTTATTTTTTTCATCCTGTAGCTGTTCTTGTCCCAGCCTTCTCCATGGCTGACCTGCTATCTTGGCGGTATAGATGACTGAGGTTTTATTGGAAGTTCTAGTAAATTTAGAAGCAGAATTACCGAACTTTTATTCAAACCACACACCCTGGGAGATGCTCCAGGCTTGAGCATGCAATCATAGGTTGGCATCACTTAAAACCAATATGCTTTATGAAAGCAGTTGCATTTTGCCAATCTAAACAGGGTGAATACTTCGTGAATTTTTGTGACTTTGTGTCTTTGTTGTTTTGGTTTGATTTATAATTATTTTTTTTCTGAAAACCTGTAGATATTAATTGACTGAAGATTTCTCTTCTGCCTCTTCTCACTCTACTTTTTTAAAATTACAATTTATTTGTATTTTCTCCTGTGGATATCATGTAAGGCAATGCAGAATAAGCATGTCGTATTCTTACAAAAACATCTTAAGAGAATGGCTGTTTTTAATAAAAAATTTGAATTTATGAATTCAAGTGGCAGTTCTCATACATGATAGTGTTATGTAAGATTATAATAAATGTAGACATTTAGAAACATGTACTTTTATTTTTCTTCAATTTCACTGGTTATAGAAGTCCACCAACCCTTAAAACTGCAATTGAGTTATCTGATGAGGAAAAGTAGCATTAGCTGTTGAATTACTATATACCTATTGGTACCATAATTTCTTTCTACAAAAGTATATCTGAATTATCTTAGTATCTTGATCTTAAGACTACAGAATATGATATTCATTGTTTAAAATAGGGGCTTTTGGTTTTGAAAATTTTTTCAGTTGGAGTGGAATGTTCAATTACTGTTATCTTCTTTTTCTGTTTGTGTAGACACAGTGATCAAGACACATTTCTTTTTTAGTGAAAAGTATGTGAAAACTCTTCATTTAATTGGTTTTCACATTGGAGGAGGGGAATTGGAACCAGCTGGTGTTTGCCCAAACCTTGGGTCAGGTTTGCAAGCTATAAAAACTGAGTCCTACTTTCAGATTTTGCTTCATACATTAAAAACAGCTTGTTGTGGTTTCATTCCAGTCAGCAGATAGGGCCCTGCAGCCACTCACTCACTCCCCCCAGCTGGGGTTGAGGAGAGAATCAGAAAACAAAATGTAAATTTGTGGGTTGAGATAAAGACAGTTTAATAGGTAAAGCAAAAGTTGTGTGCCCAAGCAAAGCAAAAAGCAGGAATTCATTCCCTGCTTCCCATGAGCAGGCAGGTGTTCACCCATCTCCAGGAAAGCTGGGCACACATAATGGTTACTTGGGACAACAAACACTATCAGTCCAAATGTCCCCCACTTCCTTCTTCTTCCCCTATTTTTTATGCTGAGCATGATGTCACTTGGCATGAAATATCCCTTTAGTCAGCTGGGGTCAGCTGTCCCAGCTGTGTCCCCTCCCAACTTCTTGTGCAGACCCAGCCTACTCACTGGTGAGGTGGTGTGAGGAGCAGAGAAGGCCTTGACTCCTGAGCAGAAACCAAAAACACCAGCACTACCAGCACTGTTCTCATCACAAATCCAAAACATAGCACCAGCTGCCAGTAAAAAAGTTAACTCTATCCCATTTGAAACCACAACGTTCTCCACCCCTATTCCACACCATTTTGTGTCATGCTCAGGTCCCAATACATCCTCATTAACCATCACACTTTCTCCCTTTCTTGAAGTTTATCCAGTCGTTAAATTGTCTGTAGTTCTGCTGCGGAAAAGAAATAGACCTTTAACTACAAAAATTAAGCTAAGGGTTTACTGGTAAATATTTGTTTAAGCTCACAAATCCCCGTAATCTCTTGTGCTTCAACTGTTCTTGAGCTACTGTATCATCTTTTCTCTGCTTCTAGTCAGTTCTCACCCTGGGAAGTAGCATTGAACTGACAAGTGGGTGTATACAGAGCATAACATTGAGCTTTACAGACAACTGCTTATTGATTGGACAAGTGCACAAAATTTCCTTTCCTTTTTTTTTTTTTTCTGTTGAGAGAGTGGCAGAAATGCAGAAAATATTTAATGCTGAATAGTAAGTCCAAAGCAAATGGAAACATTTTAATTCCATGTCATAAAGATTAAAAAATTATATATGTATATATATTTTAGATGCCTACAATGTATTTTATATCTCTCACACTTGCAGGGGTAAATTCAAGAAAGAATAAAATACTGTTTCATAACTACAGATTGTAATGATTAGGTAACGAGAAGAATTTCTGAAATTTCACTCGTGAGTTATTTATTCTGCAGCCAAGGAATTTTGACCAAACTGACTGCCTCCACTAAATCTCTTCAGGGTAAGAAACTTACACATATGTCAAATATCCATAGCTCAAACATAGCTCAAACAAATGAAAAAATTCATTTCCTATTGTGCTTCTGTGACATTCTTTGCTTATACCGTTTCAGGAATTTAAAAACATAACATAATATCCTATTCTTGAGCACTTCTGATTTGCTTGATCTGCTGATGCAATGCTGCAATTTAAAAAGGGGGCCCAAGGACAAAGTGACTAAGTAAACAGAGGTGCCACAACACCTAAACCAAAGAACCCCAACATTTCATATTACAGCATGAAATGTCTAATCCTAACTTCTCATACAAATTAAATGGGCTGTTTCTTTTTTCAGTAGAGAACAACGAATAGAAAATGTAGACAGTATTGAAGTCAACTTAAGAATTAACTGACTGTTTGTTAAACAGTGTTTATCCAAGTGTCTGTCCTGCCTTCGGCAGACAGCTCTTTATTTTATGGGTTTTTATATTTCCAGGTTTTGTTTAACACAAAACTGAGAGCACTAAATTATTTGAGATTCCTTACCTCCCTGTTCTTGGCTCCTTGCGTGTATTGTCCACAGATGCAATCCATAGATGTGCATAGATGAGCTGAGTTGCTGAAGAACAGTCAAACAGCTCAGCTATTCCTCTGGACTTTTGTCTGCATTAGGCTCAGATTAAGATGAATAAATAGGCTAAATCCCACCACTGCAGCTGTGGTTGCTCAAATGGAGACACTTTCAGAAATTAGAATAAGGTAGCAAGCTCTAAAATAAAGGTCTGTGTAACAGCTGCATCTCCACTGTAGTCAAAAAGCAACTCAGGCAAAAAAAAATTTATTTAGGTTTTGGGTTCTTCTTTTTTTGTAAAGGTTATCAGGATTATGTAAGGGAAATCCAAGTGTTCCAGCTTTATAAATTTCTATTAATTGGATTATGTTTCAAATTTATTTCTGGAAAAAAAAATCAACTATAATGACAAGCTGAACTGTTTCCACTTCCATGTTCAAGCAGGTCTCTCTGTATGTACCTTTGAAAAGTGTTTGTGTATAAAAAAGCTTAAGAAGTCTTAAAATTAAAAAAATTGCAACCATGATTATTGGGCATTTCCAGCTGCTATGAAGTTGTAAAGGCTTCTGGACTGAAAATCGCTTAATCTCATGCTTTCATCATGTACCCTATGGCAAAGTGTACAGCCTTTGACGTTTTCAAAATGCTGTTAGAGAAATCTGCATGGAATTTCTTAACAACATGAACTCCCAGCAAGCACAGTTGACTTGTCCCAGGGGCCTTGTTCAGTCCTTACCTTTGATGGACCAAAAGATTGTCTTTGTGCTGTTGCTTCAGTCTGTGGTCACCTCTCTGGACCACAGTAAAGCATGTGTGAGGCAAGGGTTCTAAACCAATATAAAATTAAGAATTCTCTGCTCTAAGGGAGGGTATTTTCATCTCCAAAATAATCAGCAAAGCATTATTTATAGACAAAATAAAATGCTTCATATCCTTCTTTCCTTGGGGACAGATGAGAAACAAACACGGTGAGAGTTAATCACCTTGCGTGATGCTTTGAAAGATGTTCAAATACTGAGGTGAATGACCAAGCTGAAAATAGGAAAACTTATTTTTCTTGAAGAGAAACCGGCTACAAAAGACCATTTCTGATTACGGAGCAAATGCACCTGGATATCTTTAATGGCAACCAAAATCATTGCAACTAAAAAAAAATTACTTTTTAATGATTCTGCAGAAGTGTGAAGAGAATTCCAGGGCCCAAATGCCTTAGTGATCTTCCCAACAGAAGAAGGGTTAGTTCATTACAAGCTTTCAAATTTTACTCTTTTTTATTAATGAAAAATAGAGTCCCAGCAACAAATAAAGATTAATACGATATTTTGGAGCAACAGAAGTTGTGACAGTTTAGGAACTGAGGTGCTCAGACCAACGTAGTTGAAAATGGTGGTAGGGCTGAATTGAGTATAAAACAGGTCTGAAAACTAGGAGATACAGATTCATTCTAGCAGTGGCCCTTGACTAGGCACTCCGTGTTTTTCAGCATGTAACATAAGTTTCTGTGGCTACAATTCTTCCGGTAACATGAGCAGTGCCAAGAGCACTTCTGGGCTGCCAGATCTCTCCAGCAGCCACCAGCACACTCCTGGTGTTTGCACACCAGCACACTCTCTCCTAAACAAGTTCAGTGTTAACAATGCCTAGTAGCCATGTCCTTATGTTCTCTGGATGCAGCCACTGCTTCCTGAGGGCAGGAAGCTTTAATGGCACAGGCATCCATTGTCCTGTACCCATCAGTCTCATCTTGTTAATCAAATTGAGTTTTCCTGCTCCAGAGTAGAAGTTATTACCAATTCCTTCTATGGTCTGAATAAATATCTACTTTTTAGCAAAATTTTCTGAAAGCAGATTTAAATTAAGAAATATTTCTGTACTTAGAGCTTTCTGCAACACTACAGGTATTGAAGTCTTTCGCTAGCATAAAGAGCAAATGATCTAATGGCCTTTCTGTTTGAATATATGCCATTTCCTTTATGTTCACTTGTGTGTGGCTTCAGCAATAGTTAACTGTAGGAAGACTATTGGTATTGCATTAGTCTGAAATAGGAGAAAAATGCATTTATGGATCAGTGTCATCCAGTCATTGGTTTATGGCTGCAAAGTCCTTCAGGGACTGTCACAAATTCCCAGCTGTCCAGGAGTGCTAGATTCTGCAATTGCATCTCTGAGCTATCTGCAAGACATGTAAAATCATATATAGCCAGGCAGCTTCCTGTGACTTTCCAGGAACTATTCCAGCAAGAATGTACAGTAAATTAAACTCAAGAAATTTGCCTGTGAAAGATTGTGGGTAAATCTTCCACTGTGGTGGAACCCTCTTTAGCAGATGTAGACCTGAGCAAAAGCAGGCAACTATTAAATACTGAAATGATTACCAGCCCTCAAAAACTTATTTTTCTGACCTTTGTATGCTTGTGAGTGTCTGTAGCCATTATTTTTTAACTGGAGTTCTGTTGATAGCGATGAAAACTGGAGAGATATACTACATCTGAATACATTTAAAAAAAAATAAAAAAAAAAATAAAATAAAGCCATCTTAACTTTCATACATATTCAACAGTTCAGTATAACATGACATAAGTATAAGATTTGGTATTTGGCAAAAACAAATATGCCTTACGTAGGACCTTTGTCAACATGACAGAATACGTTTGGAAAAGTGGCAAGGGCAACATTAAAGGAAGAGAATAGATCAGCCCATCTGTTTGTTGCTAGTCTAGGAAGTTGCCCAGTATACCTGGGGGAGAAGAAAGATTTCTGTATTGTGAATGTGTGGAGATACCAGAAATACTTGAATTGGAAAAAAAAATGGAAAATAACCCCCAAACTTGGGGAAGCTAATGGTCAGAAATAGTAACTCTGCATCATTAGAATGTAACAGACAAGTATCACAGATTTCTACTGGTATTAGGCAAAGGGTAAGAATCTCAAAACCTTCTGTGTGACTGCGATGACTAAGTCCTTGAGGTATTTTTGAAACTTAACACAGGATGCCCATATACTATTATAATAAGGGCCCTAAAAACTTCTCTCTTGCTCTAAGTCCAGCCTGCACCAATAAAAGCAAAAAGAAGGACTTTCTCACGGTATGTACACACTAGATCATTGATTGATGATATCTAGTAAAAGGGTAATTCTTTTTCCCTACCAGAAAGCATTAGTATTTTTACTAAAAGAATAAGAAACAAGTGCTAAGTAGGTTTTGCTTCATTTTAGGATGTCTGCAAAACAGTAAGTCTAACTTGCTGGCAGTTACATTGCAAACAATATTTTTAATTCATTGACTTGCCAGGAGTAACCCCTAAATATTTTTTTTAGCCAGGGTCTTTACTGTTTAAGGTGTTAAGCCCACCTCTAAAGCTATCGTTACTATGTTAACATTTTAATATCAATTAGTTATAACATAAAGGGTACTTAAAAGTAATTGTCATTACATTAATCTATGTACTTATATATTTGTTAATGAGTTTTATCATCTTAGTTACAGCTTGTTCTTGATCCTTTGCTTATAAAATACTTAGAGCTAAGCACTAAGTACACAGCATTAGCATTTGTACTAGCAGTAGTATTAGTGCTAATACTCAGTAATAATGAATCTTCTTTGTAGGTAAAGTCACAAAGCATTAAGATCCACCATAAGCTTTCATAAAAGAGTGGAGATGCTACCCTTCTAATTTTGAGCAATCTTGGACCTTAGTCTTTTAAGTTAAAATGTTGTTTAGACACCCAGGATATATCTAAAAGATGTACTGTCTATTGTAGCTTCAAAATAAGTAACATAGAGGACCTAACAGATGGAATGTGTCACCTCTGCACTTGGATTAATGAATCAGGCTTGAAAGAGTAGCTGAGGGCTGACCATTTATTTGATAATCCTTCAAAACAGAAATATCATGAATTTGGGCTCCTTCAACGTCAGTTACAGTCTAAATATTCACAACAACTTGGAACTTACCTTCTTACTCCTCTGGGTTGCAATTTGTTCCTCCAAGTGTACACAGTCTGAGCTGAGGACCTACAGAGTGCCAAAGAACGCTAAAACCCCACAAACATAAGGGTGTCTGCTGTTCAATATAAATTGAGTTCTGATATCAATTTCCACAGAGTCTGAGGAGGCTGAAATTTTGAAGCCTGTGAAACAGCTACTGGAGAGAACAAATAACATTTCCTCATTGAGGATCATAACTTTTATAATATGCTTGATGTTGAAAAGAGCAACAAGGTGTTCCTCGGGTCACTCAGGAAGTCAGAAAAGAGTTAATACTACTTTTTAACAAGTTTCCAATGATACTTAGCAGTGGCTTATACAAGAGGAAACATTTAGAAATTATTTTCACTCCTAAAATAAAGCTATCTCTAGTAGCAGTGCAAGACACAGTAATAGAGTAGCTATGTAACATAAATTACAGTTAACCTTTACCTTAAATCTTCAGACCAAGAACATAATATTAGTAGGAAGAGAATTTTTTAAAGTGTTGTTAAAGGAGTTGATTGTATGTTGTTCTCTCAAGAGTTGTTGACACCATAGCAATATCAATACTTCTAAGAAAAATAACAAGAAGCCTTCTAAATTTGATACTTTTTTGTATTTTAAGTGGTTGCAGAACTAGATCTTCTCCCTTCAAGTTGTTCTAACAAGCACAGTAGAAAATCACTTAATCCGTTGTGAACAGAAAAAAAGAAATAAACCTGTTTGCTTCCTAGATGCTATCTCTTGCACAATGTTCATGCTCTATGGACTTTTTTCTTTTTCTTTTTTATTTAAAAAAAAAATCACTATCAGTCATCTTTGTATTCCATTCTTCATTTCTTATTATTTTAAAATTCATTTTTGTTTCTCAGCTTTGATCTGTTCAGTAGAAAAAAAAACAAACTATAAAGCACACAAGCAGAAAAGATTCTGCCATAAAGCCTAATCCCACTGAAATCAACAAGACCAAGAATTTATCAGCAAGAACCATCACATGATCCACAGCCACTCCAAACTACTAGTGGACAAACTACTGTGGCTAATGGGACATTATGAGTTTTCTGGTCAACAGAGCTATGTTACTGATGGTATTCAAATGTTTACTGACAATGAACTTAATGTTGCTGGGCACTGGCAGTGTTATACCTGTTAATCTAAATGAGACTTTGTACTTGAATTTAGCTGATATGCCACATGCTTGCTCCTCTTTCTGCTCAGTTTCAGAGTCCTTCACTTCAGACTTCAAATATAAGAGATTTTGGGAAAAAATTAATCTTTTGTTTCAAAGCTGCATTTAATAACGTAAGTTCTCTTCTCTGGCTTCCTGGAGCTCAGCCTCTCCCTCATAAATTCTACTGTACCTATCTTCAAAGATAAATTTGTTTAATCACTTAGATTCTTTAGCGTCTTCCTTTCCTATTCTATCCCTGCTCCACTTCCTCAAGGAAAAAAAAAAACACGTAGGCAGAAGAGACAAATGCCTAGGTTCAGCTCAGCACAGTAGTATTTCTTCTATTTCAAGCCCTTCTCCAATTTGCTTTATGGCCTGTGGCTGTGAAAAGGGGCACAGTTTCACATTCCTAATGGAATAAAAATGATGGTTTGCTGCTTTTTACTACCATTTCTTCATCCCCCAAACCAGAAAAACAATAGACCTTTGCCTCAGAGAAATTATAGTGAAGATGAATTTGGCAACATGCAACGAGAGGAACATTCTTCTCTTTTTAACTGCATACACCTTCTCGCTTTTCAATCAAAATTTTAAAATTATTTTTCTACAGCATTTACACTGATAAGCAAGTGGGCTTTTTAATAATTTACCCATGTTGCTGCAAAAAGGGGGTGGGGGAAGAAGGACTGGAAGTTTAAAACACGAAGGAGAAAAGTTAATTTAAAGTGATGTTTGGTAAAAAGTCCCCTTTGAGATCCTGTTGTGTAATTGAACAGATTAAGAGAACTGACAGTAACTTCACGGTATGCCTAAGTGGAGGTCTCTACGGGTCAACTCTCGGATCTTGTGCCGACACGTTAAACAAGTTTGTCAATTTTCCATCAGATTGATTTTTCTCACAGGTCTGGAAGCCTCGTCTCATTTCATCTTATTTCCACAGGGGTTCTTAACATTGCAAACTGCCATTTACTTTTGTCTCAAAGTGTGAGGAACGATTTTTATCTCCGAGTGGCAATCACGGCAGGCAGCTCCAGCTCTGCTTATAATGTCGCACATTGTCCTCCCTCACCAACTGGGGTTTCTTTTGTGTTTTTCCCCTCTTTGGGAATGATGTGGATTTTTAGAATACATTCAAAATAATTATTAACTGAATGTACTTAGGGCAGATGTCTGTAGTCTCTGAAGTGAACAAAAAAAGCAACAGAAACTGTGGGGTTTTTTCTTTGCAGTTTTCAGCATAATGAGGGGTCAGCTTGAGAAAATATGATGTCTCTGGGAAGGTCACAGGGAAGAGTATTAACCTCTCTTTACATTTCCATGTCTATTATCCCCTCCTGTTAATGTCAAGGGAAGTTATGTGCACAAAATAAAGAGAGAGCATGCTTCTGAATAGGTGAAAGCTGCTGAAGATTATAATGGTATATATTTGGATTAATTGCACTAATGACAAGAATCTACTCTTACCCTGCTCCAAGTTAAACAAGAGCAAAAATTGTCTGCAAGCCTGTGGAATGTGATTATATTCTCATATGGTTGTACAACCGTATAGTCCCCTTGACTCAAATTAAGCTACTCTGAACTTATCCACTTGCCTGACCTAGTAACCTCTTGGTAGAAGAAGACCACCATTTATATCTGTGGTATTAGGAGACCCCAATCCCTATGTTTTCCCTTACCTGCAGCTCTGGTAGACATTTCCACTTGTGAAAATTAGCTGTAGCCAATCATTAAAGCCATTTTAAGCATTCCTCATAACTGCCAATATCTCCATTACAGAGCAATGAGCTTGATTCCTACTTTCCTTGGTGCTAGTTACACAGTTCAGCCAAAAATATGGAGATACTCATCATCCTTTCTTTTAGAGACTTGTACAATGTCCATGTTTTAATACAAATGAGAATAAAATCCACTATTTTGATCTCTGAAATGTAATATACTTGACCTTACTAATTAAGTAATCAAAGACACTGTAAGGATTTACCAAATCATTTGGTTATTAACAATTCATCACTGCTTTGAAATATTTGCCACTATTTCAGAAATCTACGTAAAAAAATATTTTAAAAAATTACCAAAACCAAACAAAAACAAAGCCCAAAACTTGTACTGATGTTGGCATCAAGATGACTAGAAAGCAAAGTAAACCTGAAGGTTGGAGCTGTTGAACTGGCAGCCCATGAGGCACTTCCAGCCCAGAAGGATGCCAGCCCAGCATTGAGCACCTGGCATGAGAGAGGCTTTCCATGAAGCAGGTGTGCCTGTGTTAGTGGTGGTTTCTCGGAGTGTAAGGAAAGAGGAGGGTAACCCAGGAAAGGCCCAGGGAATTCTGCAGTTACAGGCACACTACACTGCCTTCTGCCTTTGCACTGCAAAAGAGGTGGTGGAGACCTGGCCACCACTTGGGTGAAAAGGTGCTACATGAAGGGAGGCTGCAGCAGGATGGGGACAGGTCCTTGAGGTCAATCCATGGGGTGTGGTGGGGGAGAGCCAGAGCAAAGGGTTGGGGGCCAGGATCACATGGTATTGAGGATGTGAGGGGCTGGGGAAAGGTGGGGTGCTAAATGGCTCTACCCTTCCTCCCTCCTTCCTTGTTTAACATTTAGTGGGCAGTAATGATCCAAGGGTGCTTTCCTCAGGGGAGTTGTTACCCTCCCTACAATATGTAGTCCCAGATGCTCTCATGGAATTGCCTTGCCAGAGACAGAAATGTGTTTAATCGGTTAACCTTAAAAACCCGGCTGAAATTTGCAAACAGCAGAAAGAAAGGGATATCTTACAAATAATTTCCCATCCCCCCAAAAAAACATATTTTCTCTAGTTGAATTTACATCCCTTCATTACAGACAGTAGGTGCTCAAGAAACAAGACCTGAGCAAAACTCCTTCATTTCCACATTGTATGTGAGTGAGTTACTCAACTGTAGTGAGGGATGACTTTATTGTGCCAACAGTTCATGTCTGTGACAGGTCAGTTTGGCTTGCACACATCAGTTCAGCACATGTTATTTTTTGGCAAACCCTCTGGTGAGTCTCCTGAGTGAGCACTTCCTTTTTGCCTGGATTTGCAAAAGGAACAAACAAAAGGCTGTGTTGCCTTCTTACGGCTTAATATGAAAATGCACAACAGCAGACTGTGTTAGTAGAAAAGCATGTGTAAACAAGTATTTACAAGCTTTTGAACATGGTGTTGATGCCCCTAACAACACTGCCGGAAATTATAATCTGTCACAGAGATAGTTTAGTGAGATAAAGCAAGATAGTTTAATGAGCTTTAAAATATAAAAATAAGTCTTTTCAGCTGTTGCCTGTTTCCCAAAGCTATGCCTTCACTTGCAGCAGACTGCGAGGAGGATGGGGCTCAGCAGGGTGGCCCCAGCTCTGGCAGTCCTCCCCTGGGGCCTGGTGTCTCAGATCACCTTCCCTGTCCCACTTACCTGAATATCTGCCTAAGGGTAAAAGCTCCTTCCACTATGCTCATGGAAAGGCAATAAGAAGACACCATGCCCAGGCCCTGAGTTGAATGCTAAGAAACTGAGAAGGTCTTTTTTGTGGACTCCATGTTTATCCCAGAAAGAGAAAAATCACAGTCTACTGGTTATTTAGGCATTTCAAACTTGGCAGGAGTGTTTAAAATCTTAGGAGAAGTTCACTGCAAAGTTAGCTTAATAGACACTTCTCACAATTAAATATTTTAGACAGCGTACATTTTCCCCATAATTCCAGCAATAATTAGATCACAATATGGATTAATTTCTTGTCACATCCAATTTTTAGTGCCAAGATGTTTTGAGGGAGCGGAACACAAAAACAAGTTGCTGACATTTGTAAACTCTCCTTTTTGCAGTACACGTAAACATAAAATAGCTGACATTTGGCTCTTTCATCCTTTCTTTCCTGCTTGTTCAGTGCAAATATTATCCAGGCAGGCATGTTAAACAAATATCATATTATCTACAAATACAGATATATAAATCTCATTGCCCTGGTCAGCAGCTCAGGACCAAACTACCCTCCTGAGCAAGTCTGATACATAAGTGACCTTGAGCTAATTGCTTTTCCACTGTGTTACATGAGGGTCACAGTACTTTCTAATCTCACAAAGTTCATTTATTTATAGGTAGCAATACCGTATCAATACCAAAATGGTAACCTTTAAATTGTATCCATATATTTTCATGATGTGGAATTGCAGGATGATTTATAAGCAATTTTGTGACACTGTTTTCTGGTCACTGTAATTGTCCAATTTTAATCAAGCTATAATGAGCTTTTTCATCTATTTTTGGAGGGGAACGGGGTGCTGAAGTTGACAAATTTTAGTTCAGTGGCAGAACCACAACCTCCGAAAATTAGCAAGAGCTGTGGCTGTTGAAACTCAATACTTCCCAGTACAAGAAGGTAATGCACTCAGCAGTGCATTTCTTCAGAATTTCTGTCTTACTGCTGTCATTATTTAAAAAATACTGCAGGGTAGTTGGCAGGTACCAAAAGTGCATTCATTGCTGACTACTAAATGTTCCAGTATCTCAAGAGCCTTTTAACTAAGAATACTTTTATGCTTTAAGATTTTTGTTGGTAAAACATTGGTGCAAACATGAATAACCAGGAAATCCTGTGCTTTGTTTTAATGGCAAGCTGCATTAATTAGTATGATGGCCTCTGTGGTGACTTCTATAAGCACTGTCAATGCTCAGCATATCCCAGGATCAAACGTCTCATGAGAAAGGACCAAATTGATCCACTGTTTCCTGCTTTCTTATTGGATGCTTTTACTTCCTGCTTTCTTATTGAATGTTTCTATTTTCTTTCATAAGCAAGTAAAACTCCAATCATATAAAATGAAGAGGTTATGGAGAAATAGCAGAATTAGCTAATTAGAAGAACCATTCTCCTCTGGGAGCTGATTCTGGAAGAACTGCACAATTTAAGGGCCTGGTTCAGGGACATATGTCAATACTGTGGATAGTGCTTAATCATGAAATCAATACTTCAAATTAAGCACACGTGCTTACCACTTGGGCAGGAGCTGGTTTGCAACAGCATTTCCATACTGTTTAAGAACACATTGCTAATTTCCTTTGAAATATTTTCATGTTGTCTTGTTATTCAGCTGCTTTCCCCTCATGATCCTCAGTAAAATCTGAAGAGATCATTACTAGTTGTGACTTTGAACCGGTTGGAGAGGGGAAACCTTTGGCAAAACAATTGACAATGAACTGGTTTACAAGCCTTGACTTTCAGACTCATCCTCAGCAACTAGACATTGGTGGCAGTGGATGATTCTTGAACATGTTTTCTTGTTAGCAATAAAACTGTCCAGAATCTACTTATATTAGGGTTTTTGATTGTTTTTGTTTTTTTTTTTTACTTTCTGGTGGTGTCAGCAGGTAGGGAAACATGCACTATACATTTGGTCATTTATGTTTGCTCAGAGTCTGGGCTGTGCAGCCAGTGTGGCAGGTTAGCCACAGCACAGGCAGAGACACCAGAGAAGACTGAAAGGCTCTGAGCCTTTGCTAAAATCTAGCCTGCAACTGCAAAAGCTGAGAGGGGGGAAAAAAACCCTAAAAGAGCAACAACAACAAAAAAAAAAAAGGAAAAGGAAAAAGAAAAAGGAAAACCAGAGCTTTGGATGCTGAGACTGACCTTCAGAGGTGTCTTGACCTGAAGTTTTCTTCTAACCTTGCCATGCTTTGGCAGCTCCTAATATCACACCCATTGTTCATTCTGCAAGCTGGTGACCAATGCTGTTTGTGCATTCACTCATTCACACCATCAGACACTGGTCTGACCCTATGCTAGTCAGAACTGCAAGGCACAAAAGTTTCACTCTACAAAGGGTAGGGTCGGGGGAAAATTATGTACACTTTTCCTAATTCTAGGATTTGGTATAAATGTGACAGAAATTCAACACGAGATAAAAATTTGACTAAGATAAATATGTGTGTGTGTAAAGATATAGGGGGATAAAGGTACACACCAAAGACAGGAGAGAGGCCTGATATCTGAAGTAACAAGCCATGATAGGTAAGGACAGCAGCTGTGATAAGAGAAATATTTTGACTACAGGTAATGCCAGGAGAAAAACACTGTTCCTTTTTTTTTCTTATGGGCAAAGTTGGCTTCTCTTAATAAATTAATCTTTTCTTAGATACAGTTGTGCATGGAAACTCTCATAGTATGCAGTTCAAGTGATATTATTTTATGGATACATGTAGGGTAGTTACTTTTTCGCAAGCAGGGCAATTCTTTTTGAAGTTGCCATGGCAGGAAGAGCACATGTAACTAACTTACTATTCATATCATGCTTGCAGTATGCATGCAAGCATGCTTGTTTTCAGTAGCCTGAAACTCACTGAAGCTGATTCTTCACATTTGCTTCAAAATTAGCAAGTGATTCATTCCAGCATGCTAGCAATGGCATAATACCAGCCTGATGATACCTGGAGCCGCATCTTCTAGAGCTAAATGCAAAATATGTATTAAATCCAAGCCATGATCTCACACCTCAGATAGTATTAATGATGAAGAAAATTATGTTGAGCTGACGTGTAAAGCCCACACAAAAATACCAGTCTGGAAAAAACAGTCCCTTGCCTGTTTCCAAGGGCATGGAGCTCTGATGAACCTTTTAGCAAAGCCTGTGGAGATGTCATCTTATTGGCAGCCTACCCAGACACTTGTGGTCTTACCATTTGGAAATAAGCTATGAAGACCTCATGCAGAGATGCTAGCTGCTTGGTTATTATTAGTTACCTGACATTACTATTGCTGTAGTCCCAGTGTCTTTTGTCACATTGCTGTATGTGCTCACATGCTGGAAGTCAAGGAGTAGTGCATAAATATAGTAAACTGTATTTTTACAGTGGAATAGTGCTGTAGTGCTGAAACTATGCCTTTAGGGCCGCAGGGCTGACTGTGGGGTCATGTGGCTGTGGGGCTGTGGAAGCTTGACTTTGGCTGGCTGGCAGGTGTCTACCCAGCCGCTCTCTCATTCCTTCTCCTCAACAGGACAGGGAGGCGACAATAAGATGGAATAACTTGTATGGGTCAAGATAAAGACAGGGACATCATTCGTCCGTTACTGTCAGGGACAAAATACACTTAACTTGGGGAAAACAGAATTAATTTATTGCCAATTGAAAGAAGTTTGGAAAGTGGGAAAGACAAACACTTGAACAACTTCCTTCCACTTTCCCCTTCACCTAGGTTCAACATCTTTCCTTCACTCCCGACTCCTTCACCCCCTTTCTGCAAGCGGTGCTGGGGAGATGAGGAAGTGAGGTCATGGTCAGTCCATGACAGCCCCTATCTGCTACTCCTTACTACTCAGGCAGCTTTCTTACTTTCTCTCTGATAAGAGATAGACCCAGACTGCATTTTCAGCCAGCCCTCCTGAGTATGTAAGGAGGCTGCCTAATGGCCCTGACAGGGAAAGCAGCACATGCCTTGCAGACAAAGACTTTGTAAGTGCCAGCACTCCCAAGACCCAACCTAAAGCCTAAAAATGGATGTGTGCACATTTCCTTCACTTCTGGGTTCTGCAGGGCTGTTTGCAAGTGGTTTGGAGAAGTGGGTTTTCCCAGCAGGGAGCAGACCTCTGGTTAGCAATCAATAAAGCAATCCTTTAATATTCCTCTGACTGAGCAAAAAAAGAGGTGTGTACCATAAATTTGTATTGAAAGGACACTGTCCCCCCTCCTCTGAGGAAGCGCCTGGCTAGAAAAAGATGGATAAACAAATAATCCTTTGTTTTTAATGAACACATCCATTATATCAGCAATAGTTGTGGCAACAGGAATTATGTACTTTGAGGCAGCATCTCTTGTGCCTTGTAAACACCTCAGCCTTCTGTCAGGGCCCCCGCTGGGGCTATTTACAGCTTCAATATTACAAGGTAGCTACTGTCTAATTATACACAACTGGATTGGTTTCTACCATGCAGGTCCTTGGTTAACCCTTAATAATAATTAATTTTTTACTGTTAGGCTGTATATCAACTTAAAACTTTCAAGACGCTAAGGTGTCCCAGTAGAGTAGAAAACCTATTAAGATATCAAGACATGCATGCTTTGCAACTTTTCTTTTTGTTAGTGGTAAAAGGCCCCACAAGAAAAAAAAAAAAAAAAAGATAAAAAAGGAAGCAGCACAGTCATTGGAACTGGAACTCAGACCTTATGCAACAGCACTTGCATTGCAAGAGGCCTGTTGCCCTCATTTACTTTTAGGGTGTTTTAATGATGAATTAGCCTGCACTCAAGAGTTGTTTCCAACACACAGATGTGTTAATCAGACGTTAGGCAGCCAGTATGTGACATGCAGCCCTGGCTCAGCTGATTGAGGTTTCGTCACTGCTAAACTTGGAGGGATTATTTGTCCTGTCAGTGGGGGCTGCAATCTTTACGTGAGCACTTATTTAAGACTTCTTGTCAACAGAAATGGCTTGCTTAGAGGAGATGAGGTGAAGGGAATATCTGCTAACATAACACAGTTCTTCATAGTGATGCCCTTTTAACCTTTTAACCAGATAATCGGAATTACTTTCAGGTCCAGACTAAGAGAGCAATTAGAACCTTCTGCTCAACCTGCACCCACAGATTACATTTTTACACTTGGAAAAGGTGAAGCAGGAGAAAAAAAACCTGTTAATCTGTTTCTCCCAGCATTCCTTCCTTTCCTCCCATAGCATTTGATAAAAACAATAGGCTGAGCTCTGCTTTCTTTGTCACAGGTTGTAATCAAGCAAATCAGAGAATGTGCATTTCTCTCAGTCCAGGAAATATTCAGGGATACAGAAGAACAGCTGTTGAGAAGTGAATGCGGAGCCATTTGACAGGAAGGAAGATCTACCCCTGAGAGCAATTCCAGAGGAAATAAACATCAAAATGAATGACTTACAAGGCACTGTAACCTCATTTGTTGGCAAATTGAATACTCTTACCGCACATATAAATATTCCTGAGCAGAGATCAGATCTTGTGGGCTCACAGCTATTAAAACAGCACAGTTTTAACAGCATAAAAGGAGAGGTTGAACAAACACCTTAGTTGTAAAACTCATTAACAAGCCACCATAAAACAGTAAATTTGAGAGAATAAATGTTAGAAAATCAAGTCAGGTCTCACAGTATTCATACATGCATGAACAGCGGAAATAGCAGGGAGAAAAGCACCCCAGATGGGGTGAAATACCTCTGTTGGGTGAGCTGTAAAAGGTGTAAAAATGTGTACAGAACATGTTGTAGGTGCTCTTCAGCAGGAGGCAGGCTCAAGGATAATGCATTGCTTGGACTTGAAGGGTTTGTATGCAATACACAGGTCTTTTGAGCAGATACCTGCTGCAGTTTGCTAAGCCCAGGGTGCAACAGCAGGAAATTTTGTCCATGTCCAAAGATGAGATTGGTTAAAAACTAGACAGACTGGTAGATTCACAATATTATACCAAGAGTGGGACTGTGGTAGATAATGGAATGGAAGACTGCTAAACCAGGAGGGCTCACAGTTTCTCTTGCATGTGCCATCAGACTAAGGTTGACAAAATGTGTTTTCCTTTATTACCTAAAGGGAAGCGAAATAAAGGGAAAACAGGCTATTTTGTGACTCTCCAGGAACAGAAATATAGATTAAGAACACAGCTTTATTAGCTCTGGGAGCCATTTCTAGACACCCAGGTTTTAAACAGGAAAATGATTACATAATTGAATAAATGTTTGAATATTCATTCACATTTTCTTTTCCTCCTTTACATTTAAAGCTGCAACAACTGTGGCAAACACATGTAGAGGTGTGTGTCAGCCCTGACAATGCAATTTACATGATGCTTGTGTTGCATCCTCTCTCTTTAAACCCAGGAGAGAAGGCTGTGATTAATTTAATGGTAAGGCTTCCTGCATTCATCAAAATGACTGAAGCTAGGGTTTTTTTCTGGGGACACATGAACACAATATGTTTATCGTCACATTTTCAAAAGGCATACTTTTTAGAGAGAATAGACTTCTCAACACACAGTTGCTATATTTCTTAGCCTAGATTAGACAATGTTAATTGTAACGTTTCTCATTTGCCCATGCAAATGTGGCCACTGGAATGTCTACACTAGTGGATGCAAAAGGAAAACCAGTTCAAATTCAGCCTGATTTAGCTGAAACTGTATAAGAAAGAACAGCTTTTTAACAGCTCTGTCCTACCAATATATTCAGTTTCTATTTCTTTCTTTTATTACAGGGAGATATTGCCTTCCTAAATTTATCAATGGATTTATCTACTAAAGCAGGACCTTGAAGGATATATGTTCATTTCTCTGAATTAATATTCTTTGCCAGTTTCTCCTGTGCAAAAATGCATATTGCTTATTTTTTTTTTTTTTTTAGCTAATTTCCAAAATAATTTTGGTTTGGTTTTAATTTTTTGTTTTTATAATGTGGGTCAGAGGTGACAAGAAATAGTTTGTCTGTCCCTAAATATTACCTCACAAAATTTTGCACCAGTATACCAAGCAATAGGCAGGGTAGAGGGAGGACTGGGACAGAAATAGCCAAAAAGCAGCTCCAGAATGTCTGGCAGTGATACAGTGTGCAGCATTATAATGCCATCATACCCTCTCAGCATGCTTCTTTATATAAATTGGAGCTGGTTTTTCACCTTCTCAATTGCGACTTACAAAGAGAAAGGGGTGTATGGTATAGTTCTCCTATCTAATGTTTAAATTCAAACTTTTCCTATGAAATTCCTTTTTTATTTTTTGGCAGAAAAGCTTCAAATGTTGCCATTTAATTTTTTTTCCTTTTTTTTGCCTATGCCTAGGCAGGTTAGTTTGTTATATCTCCATTTCTGCTTTTACTTTTCTCAACCTTCCACATTCTATACATTGTCATGCTTACAAAGGTTAGAGTGACAAAAGAAAGGAGAATCTGCAGAATTTTTACTCTGCAACTTGAAACACTACAGAATATTTGAAAACTGTCTGAGCAGAAAAGAATGAGGAGATAAAAACAAAAATGAAAAAACTTACTTTATTTTATACAGGAGCAACAGAGGAAAAAAGACAGTAAATACAAATTTTGGTTTTGTTTTGAGATAGTATAAAAATAATGTTTCTGTTCCCACATTTTCCAAAATCCCTGTTTAAAAATCAACAATTGCCTTCTTAAACCAAAGCAAATCAATTTCTTAAAAAAAAGTTCTAGCATGAAGGGAACATTTAGTTAAAAATCCTTGATCCTTCCTACTAAAACCTCTTATTCCGGTCACTAATACCTACATTTTCAGTCACGCTCCTATTTCTGTGGCCCCACTGTCACTGCTGATCAGAAGTTCAGTGGTCAGTTAAAACTGTAACCTGTTTGGTAGATATTAGTAGACACTGATGCCCTGTCAGCCCTACTATAAGCAGA
>VXBJ01001594.1:27649-52081 GCA_013400055.1 Nycticryphes semicollaris | reverse complement strand
AAAGAGAGAACCAGCAGCTGGCATCAAACGAGACAGAAAGAAGTAACTAAGAAATGGGCAGCCAGAGACAGGAGAGAAATAGTAACAGGTATACCAGGTTTTCAGGTTTTCTTTCTCTTCCTGTCTTTCTCTCTCCTGTACATACTTAGCAATGAGACAACTTGCAGCCAGCACTCCCCCTGCTCCTGGTGCATCCCTCTGGTTTGGGTCCAGTGGGACTTGGACCAAGTTGGAGGCCAGAAGAAGGCACAGAGGAGGTAGCTGAAAGCATGCTGGCTGCTTCCCCTCCTTGAGTACTCTTTAGCCTCTGCTCATGTCACGGCAAGTGACTGTGCTTTGCTTGTTGCTCCACAAGAGCCTGTGCCCAGAAAAGATATTCTTGATCAGTGCTGTCAGCTGGGGAGGCAGTGCCCCTGTACTGCCAGGCATTAACCCCTGCTACTTTGCCAAATAAAGCTTAGTCCTAGGGAGATCTGTCTTTGAATTTTTGTGCCTTTCTGTGTTCTTCCTCCTTCTGTTCTATTCGCTCTTTCTTCTTTTTTTCTTTTCGTCTGTGTTTCTTAGGGCATGGGCCTGATCTTTTCCCCACATCTCCAGTGCATCAGACACTTTCTATGATTCCAGATGAACAACAGTCTTCTGAACAAACCTTTTATGAGGCGTGGGGGATGGCAGCTTGAATCTTTTTTTTTCTTTTTTTTTTTGTGTTAATCACATATTTCCTCCTGAGTTTTGAGCTTAGATGACTATAAAAGAAAACTGAATACTGCTGTTAAACGTCTGTGTTCCCAAGCTATGCATGGGTTTCTCAATAAAGCTCAAGGAAATCATACACTAAAGACAAAACCATTATACATTTTCTGACAGAGATAATATAGCCCTAGGATTTGTTACATTGTAATATCTGAAAAGAAAGGGTCTTCCAGCCAGTTAAGGTTTGTTTCTGAGCTAGATGAAACTGTGCAAGCTATAAATGGCCAATAAAGTCTTTGCAGCGTAACTGCCCTGGGAAGTAACTCCAGGTATGTCTGTGGACTCAGTTTTGTGCAGTTATCTGTATAAATTGTTTACAGAAATAAATGTCACATTCTCTAGTAAAATGAGAGATACATGGAGCATCTATCGTGAATAATGAAAGCTTATGAGAGATAAAAGAACTGATACATTATAGCTATCGTTTCCATATTTACTACTGCAACCTCTTAATTTTTTATCCTATGAACAAGCAAACTGTGAAGGGATAGATTGATTTCTGATACAACAAGAGCTGATAAAAGCCCTGGTGCAGAATGAAGTATATTTGGGTTGTTTATAGCATGCAATTATTTTTTCTCCCTAATCTCCTGACCTTCACTGCTGCTACTAACTCAAGACTATCCTCTCCAATGAAGTGACACTACAAAGGAAAATATTCACTTCTTCCTGACAAAGGTGATATAGGACAAGCCAACATGAAAATAGGTTGTACCCTAAGCTATAGGTCTTCTGCCAAATTACAGAAGAATTGTTCCCTTGCCAGTCTTTCTTTTAAGGCAAAGGAGATTTAAAAGAACAATCTGAGATTAGCTTCTGGCGTTTAATCTGAACTGGTCCATTTTGATGCAGTGGAAATCAAACAACATATAGAAAATAAAATTACATACTTAATCTTTAGGTAGTTGTTGATTCAGAGAATCTTTGTTGGAAGGTTCCCCTGGAAGTCATCTAGATCCCCTTCTTCCCTGAAGCAAAATTATCACCAGCTGTAGATCAAACAAGGCATGTCAAGACTGGAGATCCTACAGCCTCTCACTATTCCAGTGCTGCACTTATGATCTCTTTTATTAATTCTTCCCAAATATTTAATCTGAACCTCACAGCTGCAGTAAGGGTTCATTGTTCCTTTTGTTGTCATTTTCTTCTAATGGAAAGATTTTGGCTCCATCAAATTACAGATTCCCTTCCAGGAGTTGTAGGCTGCTATCAGATGACCTCTGATTCACACTGAATAAGCCTATCTCTCTCAACTTCTTGAAGGTCATGTGCTCCAGGATCCTATCTCAGTAGCCTTTATTTCACACTATTTCTCCTTATTCTTCACGCAAAGGAAGCCAAAACTGGACACATTATTTTAGATGCAGCCTCACAGGGGCTGAAAAATAATATATAATTATGAATAATAACACCCCTTGATCTGCTGTCCAGGCTTTTTCTAATATGTAATGTGCACTTTGCCTTATTTGTGATGATTGCAATGCTGGCTTATATGTTTTTTAGTATTCACCGCCACTTTGAGATATTTACCTCAGGGCTCTACTCAGCTAGTGAGTTCCAGCCTGCATAAGATGTCTGTTGACCAATCTTCAAGCTTCTTGAGGTCCATTGGGACTGATGTTTTACTTTCCAGCTTAATCTCTTTCCCTTCTTTATTATCATACACAAGTTGCTTGCATAGTATCCAAGTTGCTGATTAAATTATTAAAGCATATAGACCTCAACTCCATTTGTTCCTAGCTGCTGACCAGATACCAAGCTATTGATTGCTACTGATTAGGTTGTCTTTCTCATGCAACAACAGGCCCATGTTTTGTCCAAACTTCCTTTTACTACTAGCATACTTACTAAAATTACATTATCCTCTAAGTCTAGACCTGGGTTTAGCTCCACTTGAGCTTTGTCCTGTCTCCTTAAGTACTTGATCAAACAAATCTTCCTTACATTTCTCCTGATCACTACAGGTGGCTTAGGCATGTGACATGCTTCTTCTAAACTGTTTTCCCCATTGTACCTCCATAATGTCCTCAGCTCATTGTTCATGAGCCAAAGACCATCAAAAGACAAGCCTCTAATTTCATACTGGAGCTGTACCATCAAGAAGCTTCTTCATACAGGATGCAATCCTCCCATCTCTTGTTCTCTCCCCAAAGAAGCCTGTGCACATGGTGCACATGTTGTACCACTCTTTGTGACTGTGCTCACACTGTAGCCCTGCAACCAGTCAGGACCTTGCAATTGTTCCTGACTGTTGCGCAGACTACATACACTAATGTAGAGACTCCAGTGGTAAGTCTCAGGATGCATTTTCCTCTGGGCACAGACTTGATTCATCAGCCAGCAGACTCTGTCAAAGAAATACTCCAGCTGTAGCGAAGCTAATCAAGAAACTGATCAAAGATCAGAGGCTTGATAGAGAAACACATTAAAGGAGAAACAAAAGCCTGTTTTAACAGACAACTCTGAAAGACAACTCTGATTATTCAGAAATAGTCATTGGTCCTGGGTAATGGCTAGTCCTGATCTTTCAGAGATGGCAAAATTTATAATGTACCCACAACTAATGGCTGAGGTGTGGGACAGTTTTTTCCTAACTTCCTTCCCTTCCTTCCTAAGTCTGTGTGCCAAAACTTGAGAGCAGACTGCCTATCACTTGGATAAGCATAGAATCATCATTCAGCCACAGCATGCACCAGTCCTGCCATGTGTCTGGATTCTATTTGGAAATCCCACTCTGACAATGAATTGTACAGGTAGAATATACAAAATATAGAGCTGCTGTTTCTTTTGCTCTGTGTTTATTGGCCATTATATACAGCCTCCTTATTGGCGCTTCTATTACTTCATACTTTATTCCCTTTGGTACTCTTGGATGACTTTTATCTGAGCCCTATGATTTGCTGTACTTGAATTACAAGAGCTGCTCCTTGGTATTCACTGTAGCATTTCGTTTATCACTCTGGTGTTTACATACCTATATGCTCCAAAATCTATAAGTCCCTCTCCTTTCTCAGTAACTCTTTTGGCCATCTGTCCCATTGACAGTGATCCATTTCAGCATGTAATCAAAGCCACAGTACTCTCCATGATATCTTCTCTGTTTCCCCCTAGTTTCTTCACAAAATCTGTCAGGACAGGTGAGGTTTGCTCCAGTCCATGTTGTCTCGGACAGATCCTCTAACAATTGTTTCATAAATATTAACCTATTCACTTCAGCCCA
This sequence comes from Nycticryphes semicollaris, assembly GCA_013400055.1. Taxonomy (NCBI): domain Eukaryota; kingdom Metazoa; phylum Chordata; class Aves; order Charadriiformes; family Rostratulidae; genus Nycticryphes; species Nycticryphes semicollaris. Next base: position 48,108 of record VXBJ01001594.1, on the reverse strand, counting down.
ACCCACCAAGCACATTGTAAAGAACAAACTCTACAAACATTCCTCATTATTCTCAGAAAACTTCTTCAGAATAGCTGCTTTTTAGCCAGATAATCTGCAAATGCAACTGTATGCAAGGTCTGGTGGTTTGTGGTTCTCATCTCACCAAAGAAATAAATGAAAGTTTGTCTCACTCTAAACTGTTGTTGGTACCTATGCAAAAGTGATCACCCGGCCCAACTTAAGTAAGGATTGGTGAAGACTTAACTTGAAACATGTCCATTTATACAAGCAAACAAATCCTTGAAGTAGTTTCTTCAAGAGCTGTTGTCATCACTCCTGTGGTTTGCAGACTGATTTAGATGCTATTTATGAACTATTGACGTTCCTTTCTAAATTACATGAATTTGTAAAGACAGAAGCATTATCACCTTATTTAAATCAGGCAATCCTGAGTGGTACTTAGATGAATTGTTTCTTTTTGATGCTCTCATAAAGGTATGCAATTCTCAACTTTCTCTAGGATTAGTTCCTCTACACGGGGTTGAGAAGAAAGCTTCAGCTTCTGTCCCGTCCCATGGTATATCACAATGTAACAACATGAAGAAATTGCCTCACAAACACTATTTTTGTAAGAAACTTCTCTTAGCATCTACTTTTGATTGACAGAGTTATTGACAGAAACAAGACACGGTGCTAGATTGTTTGGTCTGATCTTGCAGGACTAATTTCATCTTCTTACGTTCTTGCCTTCATGAAACAAAACAGAGCATAAAAGGGTAATGCAAAGGCCCTGTCTACTACATACACTGACTTACTGTGGTCTGCTGCTTGCAACCTACTGGGTTGTGCTCTACTTCCTAGGTAATCAGGTTGCTCTCTGTAGAATTGTGATTTTATAAGGAAAAAAATATGTATGTGAATGAGAAGCCAAATTTACTCCTATCTGTGTTAAAGGTGACTAAGGCCACTATAGGAGAAAAGCTGCAGAATAGGGGATAGTGGCTGCTTTGACAGAAAATGGCATATATTGTTCTTCTATCCATAGATATGGGGAGAGCTAGGGAAGAGACTGAAAAGCAGTCCCTTTTGGTAAAAGGGTGCTGTCAGCATGATCAATAGCTGTAGTGACAACCCAGACTCTTGTGGACTGCTAGCAACAAACACAAACTTTCTTCACTCAGATAAATTCCCTGGGGATAGAAGGCCTTAAAATATGCATTCTTTATATATCTCTGTGGCTGTTGCATTGAAATAACAAGTAGCCCTTCTAATTTTGTGGTAGTCAGACTTTGGTACTATCTCATCAGAAGATAATACTTCAGGTATAGTGTGTTATTATATTCAGATAAATTCTTTTTCTCAGTATTAACATACATTCTTGGGAAAATAAGACTACTTGTAAAATATAAAAATGCAAGCCAAACAATTTCTTCCCTCATTAACTTGAGAGGTGGCTGCCAATCTTCAGGTTTTCTTATTTAATATAATACAGATTTATTGCTTTATGAAATGTTTATGTTCTGACAGTTCTCCCCTATGGATCTCTCTAAGCCACACCACAAAGTTTGCTTGATTTTTGCACTGTGTTCAGGGTTGTCCTTTTATGGCAGAAATAGCAAGCATTATTTGTGCGCTGGAGTAGTTCATGCTTTCTTGTGAATTTAGGGTAACGTGAAGTGAAGGTGGGCCAACTATAAAAGCATTCAGCTTATCTGCTACAAGGTAGTCTGTCATACAGTTTGTTGCACTGTCAGCAATATTATTGCTTCATGCACTGAGCTGACTGTGTCTACCCATTCCAGGAAAATGTTTAGGTACCTAAACAAGCCTGATACATTTTTGTGTATGAACACACCTGCCCTGCACCTACAAAACCTTAATGTTCTATGATGTCTTCTGTTAAAACACCTGTGAAATGCTTACTGAATTTTAGAAACATTAGACCAACAACCCAATGATCTATGTTACCTACTGAACTGAACTGGAACTGCGACTGAACAGATACAGGCACTACGAAAAGGTTACACTATGCTCATAACAGGTGACCAAGTAAGCCTGCACAAGTTTCCAGCAGTCTCTACACAGTTTCTTTTGTATTATCTACCCGGAGCAAGACCTCTGTGTATGCTACTGAACAGCTGACGCAGCCAAAGAATTGGATTTTATTTGAGCTGGTCACAATTGCCTGTGAGCATTCACCTGGGGTCAGTTTCTGAAAAGGAATAACATATACTTTCCCAGACTTGGATGTTCCTGAGGATTTGCACCACTGCTTTCCTCTTTAACTGTCTGACTGAAGGATATTAGTAGTATGCTGTGGAGGTAATGTTTCTTACCTCTGTATTCCTCAGTAGATACATAAAAGGGTCCCAGCTCAGCTGCCACCTTCTTTAAGTACAAAATCCCCAGGGAAGAAAGTCCCCGTTTTTTTTTTTTTTTTAACAAACAAACAGTCAACTGATAGCTGATAAACATACAGTGGGCAAGCAGCTGGCTCAGTGTACCAAGACTCTTGCCACAGTAGTACTGTTGGTTCAAAATGTGCAAGGGTATATTTATTCACTCTGTGTACGAAGAAACAAGTAAAAGTAACAGAGAGACTAATTTTGTGCCTGGTAGGTTGGTATCTTTTTTTGCTGCTGTCTATTATTGACTAGATCTCATTGACTGTGATGCTTCAAACACTGTAATTCATCAGACAGATGCTGACTAGCTACTTGGTCATTGTTTATTTATGAGCAGGGAAAGATTTCCAAAGGTGTTCAGATAATTTAGAACCCAGCAATCAATACATATGTATTTTTTTTTTAGGTTACACAATAATAAACCTAAGTTAAATTATATTTTGTTCTAAGAGAGAGAAAAAAAATGAACTCTCAAGGGGCAAACAAACTGTTGTTACTGAAGGAATTATCCATTCAGGATGGACTCAGCTGCCTAACTCCTCATTAACTATTTATCAGTTCCTTGGAAGGAAAAAACTACTATACAGTGAATTCCCATCAATATTTAATATAGCAGTGCCTGGAGCACTGGACTGCGTTTCTCACTTGTGCAGACGGCATAAGCAAAGTGTATACTGCCACATCTCTTAATGGGGGAAATCTCAGATAAATCCCAAGGCTTCTTTCTTTTGTTATGGTTTACTTTATATAGCTCTCCGAATTGTTAATGACCTGTTGCTGAGCATTTCGGCAGGGTTCATGCTAGTCTTCTCCTTCTGCACACAGCAAGTGCACTTATTGATCATCAAGTTTCATCTGAAAGCCAAAAATACACCATATTGACTTAATGCTACCATCTTCTGGTTTGGAAAGTACCTTTGCTAGCCTCACTAGTCCATTTTTTTATTTTATTTGTCTGTGATAAAACTATCATATCTGAGGTTTTTTTGGTTTACTGCCCTAGGTTTGGTCTCTGATATACAAAACGCACACTATAAAAATAATTGGGGAGTCTTCATTAGTATAATTTTCTTTCCGTTTCAGAATTACCCATCAGAGTAAGAAAGCTTCACCAAAAACTTGCTAGCTCTTTTGTTATTTCTATATTGTCTGCCTGCCTGTCCAGTTCCTAATTATAGATATCCTGCCATCTCAGTTAAATTAACAGCTGTGAGATTACAGATAAATTGGTTTTCATCACACTTTTAGCCAAACCTCCGTTTTAAAGCTCTTCCATTTTTCACTGTCCAAGACCAGTTCCTGACCTCATGTGACACTGCAGCTGGGAAAAAGGAACATATTAGTGTTTCACTTTTACAGTGTCATATCTGTCTAACCTGTCCTGAAACAGAAGTGTAAGAACTTGTTTTGCACTGCTCTGTGGCAAAAGGTTGTCATGACATTTGTGAAGTGGAAACTTCACAAAGTAAGATGCTGCCTAGTAAAGAACAGTAAACAACCTTGGTCTCAGTACACATAGCTCTCCCCAACAAAGGTAATGGGTTTTTTTTACAACCTCAAAGCAGCAGACCGCGACAGATCAGCCACAGATGGAAGAGAAAGAGTCAAATGTGAAATCTCTATAAGATTAATAAATTAATTCAAATTACTACTATTTTAATGTTACCCAAACTGCCTATTATTTTCTTATTTACCCTATCACCCTCTTCACTGCAACCTAATGACTCTCCTTGGAACAGTCTGCAGAAATACTCTGCTCTGAGTTGAAGATAAACAAAATATTATTCTTCCCAACTTGTACACAGTAGCCTATCCATTCCCACCTGGGTATGAAGTAATCTCCATTACTTATCTGCCACAGCAGGCAATGAGGCAACAGACCTAAAGAAAAGAAAAAGTTATTTTCCTATTCTCAAAGCTATCTGTCATACACAATAATCTGCTAAAGCCTTAGCAGCCAGTGGTGATGTGATACGAATTTGGCCCTTTTGATTTGGTTTCCCTTACAACCTCAAAATGATTTGCCTTTAATTCTTTTTCTCTGACTGCTCATACTGCTCCATGATTCTCACCTTGTTTCATTTTGCAGCCATTTGGGAACACAGTGGCAACATGCCATGAAGATTGAGCTCATTCCACTTCATTCTACTTATTCGACTGTTCCACTTCATTTTTTAGTCTCCTCAAGATTTATTAGAAAGTTTTATCTTACGTAGCACCTAGTCCTTCTGCCAGATGCACACAGAAGCTCTTAAAACTCAAAGTAATCTGTCTGTCAGAGCAGTTGCCTATAACCTTTTTACAATGTTGTTGACCTGTTAATCTAGAGCTCTCACTCAGTATGCAGAACTCATCGTATTTCTGGTGGGAAATTCCCCAAGAGCACATGGTTTCACAAAAATAGCTAGAATTGGTAAAACACATAGACAACTTTTAGGATACCATTAGAAATAATGCTATCTCACAAAATTGTTTTAACAAATTAATTATGGTATTTACCAATTGCTATGTTTTATTTACAGATGAGGGACTTGACACAGAAAGCTAGTAATGTCTACATTGCTTTTTACATAGCTCTCTTTGGGGACAATACAATGCATATCCACCAGGTAAACCAAGCCCTCAGACATGCTGTTTACAAATTTGAGTTGTTGGCTGGAGAATCCTGGATCCATAACCTTCTGAAAAGACAATCAACTGTAGACACCAGGGAATAATTTGAGAGTATTATCTCCAATGTCCACTTCTACTGGAAGTCTCCTCTCCACTTACATCCTTATCTGCTAACTGTGGTTTATAATCCAGACTTTACATTTATGTATATCATTTTGCCTACTTCACAAACACACTTGAGTATTAATGAAACATAAATAATTGTATATGAAATGTTAGTTATGACACATACTGACACATATGACACATATCCTATTTGTCTTCCTATCTTTCCTGCAGACAGTGAATTACAACGTGCTGAACAATTAGTTTTCATCCACAGCTCACTAATTTGGAAGAAACTTGAAATTGTTGTTCTGGCTCTATCTTTTCAGACAAACTATTCTTCGTTAGGTTTTGGGCTTGATTAACACCATGAGATTCCAGTGAGTACTCAACCTCTTAAGAAACTAGCAGGATGTTTCAGAATGGAAGTTTTGTCTTGGAATGAATACTCAGAAACAGGCATCCTGTAGGCAGAAGTGTGAGAAGGAGCAGGAGTGATGGGACACCCTTCTTTGAAACTGCACTACATCTGAGGCATGGGGAATAAAGAAAAGACCTGTGACATGGTTTAAATGATGAAGGATGGCTACACTTTCCACCAGTTCTCCTCCACATCTGGCGAGTATAGCTGGGAACTAGAGAATTCCTACACACTGTGCTACAGGAGGAGGACTATGAACAGCAGTGGAAAAGGAGGGTCCTCTTTTATATGAGGGGACTTTTGCTTTTTTGTGTTCAATCATGACTTACTCTGTGTCCAAGAATACAGATTTTTAGCATATACCACTTAAATATAAATGCTTAAATACACATATTAACATATTCACTTTATAATAATCAGGTTATAACCTCACTACTATAGCAGCTGTGCCCAGCTGTGTTTGTGTACCACTAATTCACTCAGGCATTACTTATATGTGGTCTGCTCAAGTCAAGTGCTTCAAGTCAAATGTAATAACAGTATTATGTCAGAGTTTGGGGGAATAACTCATTTAGCCTATTCATGCATTTGTAAAGCTATTAGAATAATTCAGAGTCAAGCGTATTTCCCAGAGGAATACTGGGGTCTTAGATCAGTATTTACTTTGAGATCTTTGTCTGAAATGAATTAAAATAAACCTTAGCTGTATTTTAGGCATATCTGTCTTGGTTTCTTCCTCTCTGCTGTTTAAGGTAATTTAAGAAAAAGGGCTGTAATCCATCTAAGGAATGTATTTCTTACAAAAGTTTTCTGGATTAAAACACTTCTCATGTTTGACTGACACTAGTTAGTGGCCCTAGTGATGTTCCTACTACATTAAGAATGTAAGATCAGATGCACCAGGTTGGACAAAAGCTATGTCAAGTCCAATGTCCTGTCATGAGAGTGCCTTAGGGAAACTTAAGAAAAAAAGCCACAGGAAAAGATAAGCCTAAAAAAATTCTGGATGGCAAATCCACTCTGACTTTGCTGCTAGAAGTACTTGGTCTAATATATAGATCTCAACTGTATTTTTATTACGCTATCTTCTTCTTCAGAATGGTATGATATGTGTGTAACAGCCTGTGCCATCCCTGCTTCTTTCATTCCTGATGACCTCACTAGTGCATTAGCTAAAGTGCATGTATCTTAACATAATTGTTTTCCTCTCTCTGTGGAAATAACTGAAAAATGGCTAAGGGTCAGACCACTGTCAACTGTAACTGATCAACAAGCCCCACAATGGAAGAAGGCTCAGAATAGATGGGCAAAAATATGTCCTCATGAAGCTTGGAGAAGAACACAATAAGTGACCACAGATACTCTAAAGAAAGCTAAACTTACCCCCAACACAAAGGGGACACATGGGTGGTCTTTGTTTAAGATCAATGGCTCTCTCAGTTAAATTTATCAACTAGTTGTATAAATGCCCTTCCCTGGGTTAACACAAAAGCCAGACCTCAGCCAGATCAGCAAGAGGGGGAAGAGTACAAATGGCTCAGACCAATATAAAATGTAAAAACTGAGCAACTAACAAAATGAACTTTGAAGAGATCAGTACACTTGAGCTGGCTTCAACCCACGTATTGTTGTAGCACTTCACTGAATCAAAATCCCATGTAATATCAAATATCTTAAAATAAGTAAATTTGGTATTAAAAAATGAAAACTGCCTTTGTGTGGAATATCTAAAAGAACCTGGTCAGACAGAACTGGACTCTAACTAATCAATCTAGTCCAGTGAGACAGAGGCCAAACTAATTTTGATCATTTTGATTTGAAACATCCTCTAATTGAATTCCAACACATGCATTGCATGACTGAAAATCCTATGAAGGAAGAGCAATTGTTTATGAATACAGCTAGAAAGGATGTACAAGGAAATACAGTTTGAATGTTAGAGTAAAAATCTTCATGGTTAGATCTCTAACATTATGGAATAACTTCTGAAGATAAGGTGAAGACTCAACACTTGGCATTTGACTCTCCATTGGCAGAATCACTAGGGACTATACCAGAGGAAGTTTGTCTATCTCTTTTTTCTACAGCATGTAATTAATTTTAAATCCACTGTATATGCTTACAGTACTGCTTCTTTCTAACTGTAGTAAGAGTCTGGTTTTCTTGTCACTGATGTTTTTAGCATTACCTTAAAAACAGGACAAAGAAAGCCAAGAATCTAATTTATGTTATTAAAGAGAAAATACGTGTATTTTCAGGTGGAAAAATCAGGCTGAATTATCTATCTAATGTAGAATAAAAATAAATTAATAAAATGCAGTTTACTCATTGTTCAGGTGAGTATAAAGACAGAGTCCTCAGAGGAACAGAGCACGGCAACAGTGTTCTTAAAGTATTGTTCTAGTTGGTTTGAAAGAAAGCAAAATGCAAGGAAGGAACAGAGAAAAGAAATGTAGGGTAGTAACAAAACAGTTCTGCAAATGAAACTCTTACAAGATGCAGTTATTGCCTGGGGATCACAGAAGTGCTAAAGCATTTAAAACTACGAAAATATAGACAGGCTACTGACTGATACCTTAATCTTCCAAAAATTTTAAATGTACCCCTGTGATAAGGGAATACATAGATATTTACCTGCTGCTCCTGTGAAGGAGTCTGATATTCTGATGTGTGATCCTTTAGTAGATTAAAATGTAGCAAAGCATTCATTTATGCTTATGTTATTTAATTCATAAAAACCAGAATAGAATAAAGAAAATGTTGGTCATTTTGGCAGACCAGTAGCCCAAAAGTCTTCTTTAAAAGCAACTGCTTTTCTCTTTAGTTTGAATAATCAAGTGCTTATGAGCCTTTTTATATATTTGATTCAACTTTACTCATGGAGATAATGCAATAGTTGGAGGTATAGGTACAGAAATATTTATCTCTGAGAAGCAAGAGGATCTGTTAGCTTTATGTGGCTTGCCAAGTCCACGTGCATCCAGTTCTACTATCCACACTAAAAAATGCTGAAAATTATGAAATTGTTCTGTGAAAAACCACATAAATTAATGGAAAATTGAAAAACAGGTTATTATTGAGCTCTTAGAGCAGTCGAAGGAAACATAAGCATCAACTAGAAGAGAAGATAGAGGATGATAACAAAATGCTTACACATAGTAAACTAAGGCTAAATGAAACCAAAAGGATAAAAAACTGTACCTCGACAACTTTGATCCAGTTGTGTAACAACTAGTTTTATATTATCACCAGGTTATAGCTGTCCAGGGATATCAGATTGTCTATCCCTGAAACTTTTAAAATCCAAGAGTAGACATGATTTGAGGAGAGACTCTTCAGAAATCACATAGGACAAATGCAGTGCATTTATAGGGACTCTGTTATTTAAGATCAGGTGAATTATTGCAATAGTCATGTCTGGCATTTAAAATTCTGAGCCTAAAAGCAATGCTATATATATTTTTTTAATTTAGTACTTTTCATCCAAGGGATTTCAAGTGCTTAACAAACACTAATTAATTAATCCCCTCAACACTTGTGAAAAGTAGGTAATTATTACTAAATCTGCTTTGCAGATATGCAAGTTGTGGATCAGAGAGGTTAATCATTTGTCAAAGGTTGCGCAACCAGCAAATGTCAGATCTGGACTGCTAGAAAATCTAGGCAGTGACTACTCTTATAATAATTGTAGTATAAACTTGGTAGAACAAAATCAATCTTTTAATTTCTTAGCAGTCAGCTGGTGTTAAGTAAGTATTTGAAATGGTAAAGAAACAGATGTGAACAGAGAAGGTGAGGGACTGCAGTGCTGATCTGTGAAGCTCAGAGGTTAGTGAAACAATACAATTGAATGAATGCAATTTATTAATAAAAACCAAAACCAGCTGTTGATATTAATAAAGTTTGGGGTGCAGTGCTTTTTCTTTGTCTAAAAGGGATGGTGGAACACATTTGTAAAGACTTTAAAAGGCACTATTTACTGAAGCTATTCACCGCAGACAGCATGCTCTGACTTTCCACTCACTATCTGATTAAATACAGCTTGGTGCTGCCTAGTATCAGCGTGCAGGATGCTCATAAAACCTGGCCTGGATTATTTTAGATTAAACTGGACAAAAGTCTGATTTCACTGAAGTCAGTAGTAAAACTCTTCCAGACCTCTGTCTTTTAGTTTGTGTCACTCCAAACTCTCAACCCAAATTAGAGTTTTCACTGCTATTACATTTTATTTCTCCCCTTATGCTTGCCTGGGGAGTAATTTCTCCCTCTTGTTTGCAATATCCAATTAAATTGGCCCACGGAGAATGTGTGAAAATGGAATTAAAGCTCTAGGGTATACTTTTCACAGTGTTTTCTCTGCAGGATTCTTCCTGAGTTGAGGAGTTTGGTCCTAGTGCAGTTCCCAGTAGGTATTTTGGGTACTGCTGGAGAATGAAGCCAGTACAGCAGTATTCCACAGTCTGGTTTCTTAATGGGGTGGTTCCTACACAAACCATGATACCATTAGGCAAGTCTTTGTATTAACAATTCAAGAACAGCTGAGGAAAACACACAAAAATAGACTGTAGGTTTCAGAACTACAATGTCATTATGTTGTATTTGTGTGTAACCAGTCACTGACCTAGCAGTGATCTGTAATCCACAGCCATCCCCAATTTCAGGGACCTATAGAAAAGTCACAAATACAGGCTTGGAACTTAGAAAAGTACCAAACTCAAATGCCTTTGACCACCCAGCTAAGAAAGGAGAAGACAAAACTCTTCTCTATGTTCCTTTGTAAAATATATTTAAATTGCTGAGTACCTAAGCCTGGCATTTTATAATTTTTTGCTCCTGTGGGACCAGGGTAGATTGTTAGTATCCAGCGGTGACTCTTAGAAATATAAGAATACAACAGAGGAAAAGATCTCTTAGGACAGAGATCATGAATTCAGTGCCCTGCTATTACTGCTTGTACCTATTACTGCTTGAATAACCATGGACTGGTTCATCACTGCTAGATTGTTATGACTTCTATGCCTGCTTGAATCATCTCCTGTTTGCATATAATGTCAAGTAAAAATGTTAATGTAAGACTGAATGTAATGCATTATTTCATTACTATTCACATTCAGCCTCATATATTTCCCTTGTTTACAGCCACCTCTACTTTCCACATATTCTCCTGCACACTCCTTGATTAAGCAAGATCTGTATTCATACCAGCAGAATGCAACAAATCAGAGAATTTTCTTTTATACTTTAGAGTGAAATTTGAAAGCTTCCTAAATCCATTAATATACATACCTTTTTTTTTTCTGTTAGCTGCAAATAAAACAATTACGTTAGAAGATCTGGCACAGTATTCTGAGATTTAGCACCATTTAGTTGCATATTGCAGATATTCTGTTTGGTGATGTTATGTTACTTACTCACTGTGAGTGAAATCCAGATCTCACTGAAGTCCAGGAGGAATTTTGCCTCTGTCTTTCTAAGCAGAAAAAATAAAAAAACTCCAACTGTAAAAGGTCTAGGCCCTTACACATGACTAAGAAGTTATTGGCAAGCAAGGCTGAATACTTTCAAGCAATTGTTATGCATATGCAGTACAAACAACAGTATATTGTGTATGTGGAACTTTGTGCAAGTCTGAGACCTTTAATGCTTCTGTATCTTTTGATGTTAAACTGCCACTTCTTTTAAAATGCATGCTACCAAATTACAGCCAGGTCTTATAAATCAGTAACAAAAGCAAAGAGAAGCTAGAGAATATCAGAGTAACAGAAGTGCAACTATAGCTGTCAAATGTAACCCAACTTGCTTTTTAAGTGCAGTTGCTTAAATGAGTATAAGAAAAACACATAAATACTGTAGATGAGAAAAAGGGGAAAGGACAGTAAAACTATCTTCGGAAAATAATACAACAAAGCTTCTGGTATTTTCAGCTCTCTAAAGGATTGACATGCAGGGTACTGTTCTTTTTCTTTCAACCTTTTTTTCTTTTTAAATGCTTCCAAATAGCTTTAACATATTCCATCTATGCTTACAGAAAATAATAAACTGATGAGTAGGTGATACTATGAAGGGATTAACTGACTGCTGTGGAACGAACTAGATCAACTGCAAGCTAACCCAAAAACCTAGTGAACTTATTATTTGTAATTCCTTTTCAACAGAACAGCAATAGCCAAAATTAAGTAGTCTTTCTTTGAAAATTGTAGTTATTTTGATAAACTGTGCTGTCAAAGCAACAAACGTGAATGCCACAAACTCTAGATCATTCACTTTCATGTAAGGTTTACAAGGTTTCTTGTGAGAATACTTCATAGTTAAAGTATGTCTTCCCTAGGGGATCACACAAGCATTTAATTTTCATTTTGGCATTGGGCCCATTGTGTTTATGGGGTTCTTTGGAGAAGTGGAATTGATGACCACAAAGGAAAAAATGAGAGTTACTTATTTTAAACCATGATTATAACCTTTCAAGAGTTTCAGAAGAAAAAAAAAGAAATGCTTTCTTCCAGATATACATGTATAAAAAGGGACTTTGTTGCAAAAAAACTTTAAAGTTCCCTATTTAGCCTACCAATATAAACAGTGATATATATGACCCCTTATATACTATAGGGTTATTTATTGTGCTATAATTATATCCTTTGCTGTTTTGCCCAGCTACAGTAAATACCATGGACTGCATTTTCTTAATCTACACAGTATTTTTGTTGGCAAGCATAAGTCTGCAGGTAAAACTTCAACTCAGGTGAGTATTCTTTCATTTTTCACATAAGATTTTCAATTATTAATGAAAAATTATCATACATTTTATTAATTTTGCTTTCTTTCGATCACATATTTAAATTAGCACCACAGGTACAAGAATCCCTTAAGTCCTAAAGCCCATGCAGTGGAGCATGATCTTACAGGTACAAGCCATGCAAGAGAAACCCTGCTGTGGCAGGTCTCCATGATATTGGAAGGACTGTGCCAAGTGTGTTACCATAAATTGCTTGCAAGTCACTCTTTCTGAAGACTTGCATGGATTCTGGGCACAATCAGTTGTGTTTTCCAACAATACACTAATTTTCTTTTACTGTAACTCATCGAAGATTCAGGCACTGTAGGCCTAGTCTTACTGAATTCAACCCCTTAAAACTATAGGCATCCTTTAGTGTACCAAAGATAATGAGAAATTAATATGCTCAGTGTGTGACAGTCTCACTCAACGCCTTACAGGAGCAGGAAGTTTAACTGAGCATTACCATACAGCAGTTGCAATGTTAGTTGTTGTGCACTGTGGTTGAATAAAAACATCCATTCTGCTGCTTATTAGGTCATGTAGACAAATGCAGAATTTAACATCAGGGGTCTGTTAAAAGGGAAGATGTGGCAATAAATTATGTGGCAAATTCCTTCTAATACAGTTCTGATATTCAATTACATGTTAAAGGAATGCCAAACTGGTCAAATCCTATGTAACTTAGTAATAAAAAACCCCACTGTGATCGTTGATTTCTGACATCGAGTGTCTCATTCTGGTTTGGTTTGCCCAGGTTTTCTTTTTTTCCTTGTCCCTTTTTTCTTTTCTTTCCCTTCCCTGTGAAATAAGGTTTAATAGTTACAGAAAATTAATTGTTACTCCTATTTCTTTGCTCAGAGAAGATACAGCAACATTTGCACAGCAGAAAACATCAATCATCACTCAAAATGAAAACCTTTTTACTGTCATAAGTGATTGTAGAACTGTTGATTTCAGTAGCAGCCTTTAGAGTAACATGATTTTCCACTCTATTTTTGACATATGCCTATTGATAAAGGATTTTAGAAGTATGAAACAACTACTGTTTGTTTTCTTTTTGTTTATTCAGAAATGCTAAATGTTCTAATGTAAAGAGTACACAGTGGATTTGTCAATATATCAATAATCCCTTCTAATTAGAAATCTCTTATTAATTCTTTTCATGATCATATTTATGCCTTTTTATGATTTATCAGTAATTCCTCAATTCTTGACTTTGGCATTTCCCCTCCAGAATTGTAAGATAGTCTTACATTTCAGAACTGTTCTTTAGTCATCTGTTAGATAGATTCCACGATTTCCAAAGTGGTTTCTTCACTTTGAAATGTAAGTTTGATAAAATTAGTTCTGAGAACACCTTTCCAATGTCAAATATAAGATGCATGTCTTTGCAGTATGTATGGCAGAAGTCCAAAATGAAGGACAGTAAAAGCAAACGATTGCCAAAAAGATGTTAAATTAATTTCTTAACTGTACAAGTCTTCTGCAGCTTCAATTTCAAAAAGTAATATTTTCATGAACAATTTTCATTAAGCAGTGCAAAATCTGTATAAAAGCTAAGCTAAAATGGAGCATGCAAAAAAAAAATCATAATGAAACAAGAGGGGTCATGAGTGCCAAAAGAGTACTTTCTCCCATTGAAGTTTCTGACATTATAGTTTAAGAAAATAGAATTCTCATATTTTCTTCTCTAATGGTACAATGCTTTGCAAGGTTATGGCACAGCTGATGATAAGGAGAATAATATTCACTTAGACCTGGCCAAAACCAGACAATGCCTCTCAAACTTTTGCAGGTTTGCAGGTTTGCTCTCCACTTCATCCACATGACAGTTTCACTGACAACAAGACTATAGTCAAAGTCTTGCTAACCAGGCTTTAAAAAAAAATAACCTTATTCCTTTTCTGTGTCGGGCTTCCCATGACCATTCTCAGGCTGGCATTTGTCAAGCTGACATCTGTTTTGTTGGCATAGATCACACACGGCAGCTAATTCTGCTGTGTTCTTGTTTGGCTGAGTCTAATCTATTGGAATTCAAGAGTCAGCCAAACCCGGTGTACGATATGCAATGGCAAAGGCTGCATACAAAATCTACAACAGAAGTGCTGTGTTAGTGGACCTCTCTGATTTAGGAATAAAGAGTTAAAAAAATATTCTCCTAGTGTTTTCTCTCATGCCTCTGTCCTGAGAATTGTGGTTAAGTTGCTTTCTAAAATGTCTCTGATAACTCTCTTTCTTTTTCTTGTGTGTATTGGAATTGACACAAACACAGAATTGCAAATACCCAGTGCCCAGTTACGAATGTGAGATCTGCTATTTAAAAAACACTTAGGGTTCACTCTTCACATTCTACTCTGCAAACTGTGCAGAAACATACTTTTTAAGTGAGAGATTGGATTTTTCTCTTAATCACGTGATTCCAAGAATGGGCTTTTCCATGAAAATCACTGCTGTAGTACAAACAATATAGACCCTGCAAGTGCCTTCCACATTGCCTAGTAAACATGCCTTGAGCATTTTATGAGTGAAACCTCTGAGATTTCTTTTCTCCAACCAAAACCTTCCCAGATGCATAGCTGCACATAGACTTCTCCAGAATTTGCTTGCTAATCAATTGTAATAATGTATATCAGCCTTGTTTCTATTTGCTCTTTTAACCAGATAAGATTTTCTCCACAATACAAAGGACCTTGTTTCATTGCTGCAGTACCAGTCTAACTGTTGTTCTCCAAAGCAAACAGCGCTGGTGAGACGCTACACCCAGCATACACTGAGGTAACCTTTCTGTCATACCGACAGTTGTCTTGAAGACCACCATCTGCATAGACCACGTGCCACCTGTGGCACAAAACAACTCACTGTATGTTGCTTCTGTTGAGAAAGCAGCAAACGGCCCTCCAGCATGTAATGCTAACAAAGCTTGCATTAGCAAAGGAGGTCTGAGGCTTCCTAGATGGAAAGACTATCTTGTGCCTTTTAGCTACCTTTGTTAGCTGTCTTTCTTAGACCTGTCTTTAGACTATAAACCTCTACAAATTACTTGTGCTACCGATCATGTCAAGTGCTTCCAGGGCTAAGAGAGCAGAGTTGAAGCAGGATCTGTAATATCATGCTACTTTGCAGCTCTTTGTTGTTTGGGTTTTTTTCCCTGTTGATTCATTTTCATTAGTGTGAGTAATGTTAGTTGATGGGTGGTGCTGTGTGAGGAAGGAATGGTGTGTAAGTCTAAGACTTCACTATGCACTGGAAGATATGCACAAGCAAGCACAGCATTTTGCAACAGATAGGAATGCTTTATGATTTTACGGCTTATGACTCATATGTGAAACGGGCACCAAGAGTAATGGTTGCAGTTTTGCAAACTTAAATTGAAAACGATCCTGAAAGTTGATTAAATTCTGAGAAGTGTTAAAGGATATCTTGGGATTTTTTTTTTATTCTTGTAAAGTGTTTTATTAATAACTACAATTAATAACCATGTTTACTACACAGGGTTTGAAGGCAATCAAGTGGAGAGTTTCCATCATGTTTCCAGATGATAACAGTAGTCCACCCCCGCCTTGATTTCTAACGTGTTTTTCTTCGCTTATCTGAACACAGACAGAAAAAAAACCCAACCCTGCTAGCTGTCTGTCCCATGCAACAAGACTTAAACAACCAACAAACAAAAGACAGCATGCCCAAAACAAAGATCAATGATTTGTCCACTAAACAATATATTTCCAGAAAAACAAGAACAACATATGCCTGCAAACATCTATTTCTTGCCATATGTTATTTTGAATTCAGTATTCAGTTTTAGTGGCACAGGTACCTCTCGTGGTTTTCTGGGTTTTTTTGTTTGTCTGTTGTTGGTTTATCTCCTTCTCCCTATTGTGAAAAGGCTGCTTAAAAACATGATTCCTAAGCAAACACTGGTGTTCTAGACCAACAGCTGCAGTTAGCCAGCGCAGAGAAAGCATCCTGAAAACCTAACTTTCATCAAGTGGACTTTGGAAAATTCTGTCTCAACACAGGCATTTGAACAACATACAACATAAAATATGATTTTAAAATATCCCAAGGTCAAACGGGATTATTATTTGCCTTAACTGGTGTCAGTCCTGCCATGTCATCATAGGAGAGGCACAGATGATGAAGTGAGAGCCAGCTCATATAACGTAATGTGTACAAAGTGCATAGTGTATCTGCTCAATAGGGAGCTTTTTGCAGGAGTGAACAGGAATCTTCAGGACAGCTATATTCATACTATTCACCATATCTGATTGGATTTTTTGTCTTATAACATAGGTTTACAGTATAGTACTTAATCTTTCTTACACCTACAAGCTTGAAGTACTTTTCTTCTATAGTGATAATACCAAAATTGGAGGTTTTGTAAGATACTGGCTCTGTAATAAATTATGATTGAGCAATAGGTTTCAAAAGTCTTTTTAAAAGATTTTTAAATTCACATCTTCAATTTTGAGAGCGTGGAAGAACTGAAGTGGATGGCAAAAAGCAAAGGTGTAAGTTTATCCTAGGGCCCTGGATTTTCTTTAGCTTTGGCTTTATCCATGAGCTATTTCAGTTACTTTTATTGACTTAATATTAATGACAAATCGGTGCAATGGGATTTAGTTTTTGTAAAGCCAGAAACTGTACATAGGATCTTGACTGGGTAGAAATAATGTTTTTATTTGGACTTTCAAAATTAAAGTATTTAGAATATTTTTACCTCACATAGGCATAAATGTAGAGCTCTTTAAAATGTGTCAGCAAACAAATTCCTCATAATTAGCTATCTAGCAAACATGAACAAAAGTGTTTGTAAAGACAAACAAGCATGAATTTGAATGGTAACACACTATGTCTAAGTTATTCCATATATGTATGGAGAGAGCATTACACTGAACTTTAAAGTGGATTTTTACATTGTCTCAAGGGGTAGGTAAGTACCCTGCTTCCATTTATGTTTTTGAAAATCTCCTCCCTTGTAATGCTTTTTATTGCAAACTTAAAGAAAAAACAAAAACAACAACAAAAAAAAAAACCAAAAAAAACCCCAATAAAATGACAATACGAAGCCAGCAAACCTTTTGTTTTCTTCTCAAAGTTTTCCTCAATGTATTAAACTTCTGAAGTTTCCAGACTAACATCCAAATAGTTATGTGCTGAAAAGGTCTTGCCTAGTTTTTGAGTTGAATCTCTTTTAACTGCTCAGCCAGACATGCATATTTTGAACTGACAAATTGAAATGGAAGCAAAGCTGTAGATAATTTTCATTAAAAACAATAGCAAATTCTTTAGAACCATATGCAAAAAGAAATATGTATGATTTCTGGACACAATATCAAGGCTGAAAATGTCTCTGGATAGTACCTCCCCTCCCTGCCCTCCACCAAGTTGCCTAGAATTTATTACTGTATTTTGTTTCTTTATTTTATTTTTTTTTTAACAAGGATCTCAAAGTTACTCCTTTGAACATCTAAAAACATGAAGTTATTGAGCCTCAGTACATCAGAGTAAAGTAAGCATATATGTTATCTCTGGTTGGTAGAGTGGAAAATGAGGGTTAGAGAAGCAAGGGAGTTGCCAGACAGTTTAATAAAAAGAATATCAAGAATCTTCATTTAACTCCTCTGTTCTAGCCAGCTGAAAATACTTACACACACAAGTAAATGCTGGGTCAGGTTTGTCTGCAGCTATTTCATTCTGTTCTCTTCGTAAGATTATTTCTTCCTCTCAGGAAAAAAAAAAAAATGAGAAAAATACTCCATGTATGCAGTACACACACAGTGTCTCTCACAGGTAAGTGTATCTGAGAGGGAAAAAAATACCTCTAAGTTAGAGAAATTACCCAGAAAGAAAGCTCTTATCTAACTCGAGAATATTTGCAATCAAACGATGAATATACTTCTCTGTAAAGAATGCAGCGATTCTCTCTAACAGTATTATTTATGCCTTTGGTACCTACTCCTCTCATATGGAAATTAGTCTAAGATTTTGTTCTGTATTACTCTGACAGCTTACAGTATCTGGGATTACAGTAAAAGATGACAGAATTTGCAATGATTAACTGTTCTATTCAGTTATTAATTTGCAAAACTTGAAGCTGAGATTGCTTCTAAGTAATTTTTCAGCAACATATTTATGTGATCAGGGAGTGATTAAAAATATAAAAAAGTGTGATACTTTCAGGTTCTGAAAAACACATTTCTATGGATACCACCGATAAACAAAATAGCTGTGTTTTTATACAGTCTTTTTAACAAAACTTCAAAGATGATTTAAACGCAGACCAGCCAGAGGATTATATATTCTTCTGTCCGACTACCTTTAACAAAAATCTACTGAAATGTAAACACAAGATTTAAAAATTCACATTTTCACAAAATTTAGACAAAAAAAAAATTCAAATACAGCTATATTCCTCACTTACTTGCAGTACACACCCATTTTTCCAGCCAGATCTTTCCTTAATTCTCTGGGTTTTAACTAAAGGAAAAAAAAAAACACAGGATTTAGTTGTTTAACTCACTTCTGAGTTAACATCACAAAAAGCTGGATTGGGCCCTACTTCTGTAGTACTACTCAAATTTATAAAAGATAAAAATCATACATACAAGCTATGGACAAATGTAGAGACATTTTCGATGTTTCATGGGTGTTAAAGTATGTCTGAATGGCAAAGAAAATTATTCAAATTACTCTAACAATACTACTTACATTGCAATACCAGAAGTCATTTGTATCAGTTTAAGTAGTAAGTATTGATGAACAATGATAGAAATACTATGTGTATTTTTAAGGGAAAACAGCAGAAAAAACAGAGGAAATCTACAAATTTATGACTTTTCCCTGAGACAAAGTCTTAAGCTGTGCTTAGTTTAATTACTTTGAAGTACATGATCAATTAGGGTAGTAACTACAGCACAGCATATCAATACGCAAGAAAATACGTCCTGTATGGTGTATGTTCAAGACTCACTTATGCTGTGAAGCTGGAGATCCAGGGGCAGCTACAGAAGCTTCTCAGAGGCAGTTTCAGGTACTCATTGTGCATACATACTAATTTTTCTAAACACTGTATTCACAATAGCTTAACAGACGTTGAATCACTTCTTAAAAGTCTCTGCCTTTCTGCCAAATGAGGGCTAATGCTAGAGGCCACTGATACACAGAAGCAGTTTACAACTAAAATATCAATAATTGTTTAATCATGTAATCACAACAATGGAGAGTGGACTAGAAGTTGGCATTCTTCTGGGTATTGAGTATTTGACGGGCTCATATGAATTGGTTATGATGTAACAAAAAGCTCGCTTTCTGCTCATTAAAGTAGTATTATTTTACTCGTAGAATTAATTTATTTCTTATTTTGAGTCCAAAGGTTTTGTGTCATTGTACTATTTATTAACTAATAAGATACAGCCACCTACAGCTTGTTTGCTAAGTAAAGCAGGGAAAAAAGATATATTCTTACTATAGTTAGTCTTTTTGGAAGGTTTTCTCATTATTAGTAGTCTGACTCCTTTACACAGCTTCGTATGTGTTAAAGAAAACCCAAGTGCTATAGTCATGCAAGGATATTTTATATAATAGATTAAGCTCTGGCTCTGCTATTAAAAGGTGGTTTAAGTTGTACAAACTGACCCCTCACTTGTTCCCTGTGATACTTCTCACAAGGGATGAACAAAGAGAAAAAAAATAAAATCATTAAGCTTTCCTTACAAATGTGGCTGAAGAGATTCTTCAGAAGAAAAGTGTTATTTGTTCTGCTTCCCCTAATGGCAGTGATTTCCACATGTCTGTCCGTGCTGGAGAAAGAAAAGACTAAGGAGACATTGGATGTGCCCATTCTTACTCAAAGAACTCTGTTCAAAGATATCAAAAAATTGGAAATGCCGGGGGATTTTTTAATGAAAAGGAATGAAAAAGTTTGGGTTTACGGTGCCTGTTATACCCCGGATATTCAGCAGATGTACTTCATACTACCCCCTATCACTACTAAGACTAATCTATGGCCATCAACGTATTATAAAAACAGGGCTGGAGGAGACCACAGGGAGACAAAATTTAGAAAAGTCTTTACACCACTGATAATAAAGATTTGGAAATTATACAGATTAAAAATAAATAGAATATAATACCAAATAAAATAAAATAAAATAATCCA
>VXBJ01001594.1:0-13782 GCA_013400055.1 Nycticryphes semicollaris | reverse complement strand
AAGTAAACGTTTTCTTAAAATCACATCTGACAAAATCAAGTTCTAATTTTTAAACTGGATTTGTTGTGTATACATTTGAAATTTGATTATGTGTTGCAGTCTCTTTTGTAAGTAGATCCAGTTGTAAGACATTAGGCCTGGTTTAATGTTGCTTGTATGTATTTGTAGTGAGTTGCCTGTAACATTCTCAGAAATCTTTCAGGAAAAAAAAATATTTTTGAAAACGTATTTCAAAAATATCCTGTGAATATTTAATAGCTTTTTTATGTTGAGTTACAAATGTTGTAAAGGAATGCATACACAGTTTTATTAAGAACTTCTGTCTTAAACAGTTCTCAGACAAACTATATTTACAAAAAATACTAGCAATGCTTCCTGCAAAGAACGTAGTTTTGTAACACGCTTTATAACGTAATCCTCACTTAAAAACATGAAATATAAATCAGTCTCTCAGAAACTGTATTGTAGATAGAAACATCAGTAGCAGAAGTTCCTTACATTTGTTGAAGGTTTTGAGAGTATAGAGAGTCTTCATTCATTAAAATAGAAACAAAAGTGTTGTTATTTGTAGTATCTTTAATCAAGGTGGTATGAAATTTCTCATTAAGGTTAAGATTCACATTATCATAACAAGTGACAGTGTGGGTGAAGAAGGAAAATTAATTAGAGAGGTAAATCATACGTGTTTCTCATTATATCATGGCTGTTCACTGCATTCATATTCCAAGCAAACATTTTCTCTATACCTCAGTTATATAAAACTTACTTGCAAAGAACACTTTCACTGTTTCTAGTCCAAAGCGTGGTAGTTAGCTTTCAAAGAAAAAAAAAAAAAAGGAAAAGAAAAAAGAAAAGTATTTTTAGTGATTTACAGCATCACTTTAATATTACTTTTTCAAACCCTGTCTCTGACTGAACTTCATTTTATGGCTTACTGTAAAAAGAAATCTCCGTTTTCGATTTTTCATACTAGCTGTCTTGATTTAGTGCTGATATAATGGCCTTCTTCAGAACAAAGCATTTGGAAGACTTTCGTAAGCACTTTATTTTAGGTGTAGAGTTTGGAATGAATATATTATTACTGATGAAAGCAATTTTGCCTTTGTAACTTCTGTGAGTAAATCAGGGTGTTGCAGTACCCAATTAGGATTTCTGTACTGTTGTTTTTTTTTTTTCTTATGTACAACAGAGGAACAGTTCTTTGTGTTTGTGTGGTTAATTTTATTCATAAAACTAGTACAGAAGATGTCTACAAGGCTTGATTTTTAGATTAGAATTAGTCTCAGGTAGGTTTAACCCAATCTTCTTGTATTATCTGTTTTCTTTCATGTCAGCCCTACCTTTAAGACCCAAAAGCCCCTTCTGCTTTCCACACTGTAGTGAAAATGTTAGCAACAAAACAAGCCTTGGTAGTGTCATAGACCTGAAAGTATGGTGATGTACCCTGGTGAAAAAGTTTTGTGGTTTTCAGTGCTAGAGATTAGTACTGTTATCTGTGATTCCTGTTAGGAATAATATTCTTAATGATCGATCTGGGAAACATTCCCCTCTTTGAGAAGGGAAAGAAATGATAAACTTTTTTAAAGATAAATACATAGGTTATAGAAAGAAACTTTCTTGCACTCCCTGCTTATTTTGGTCCATTTCACTGCAGTAATATTCTTACTGAAATAAGATATCAGAAGCAAGCAGAGTGTTTATACAAATATACCTTGAGAAATTATGTTATCAGAATATCCTGATTTATGATAATACAGAATTGCTTTTTTCTGCAATATTCCATAATAAGTGATTGGGAATAGACTGTAACTAATATTCTGCAATATTTATCTAATCAACAGAGGGTAAAAGCAATAGTGTGTTAAAACAATCTGACCAGGTACTATGCTATATTTGCATGAAAATACCATTGAGTTTACTGAATCATTGGGGACGCTATTGTATTTTGAAGTTTCAGTAATAAAAGACAATGAAATGAAATAAGCATCAACTATTCAGTTGAAATACTTCACTGTGTCTCATTCTCTTTTATTTCTCTCCAGATTTCAAAAACAATTTTGCTAATGCTAAACTTTTTTACAAAAAAAGTTAGAACATGATTAAATCTCTTAAAGAGATTACTCTTTATTTCAGTTGTTGTTAATTGAATGTTTTTTCCTCTTCAAAACTTTGGTTCTGCATTAGCTACTATTTTGAGCACGGTTACAAATTTATTTTTTTTATATTAAAGCTTATTTATCTATATATTGTTTGAAATTCTCACCCTGCATGTGGGGTTATGAAAAGGTAGTATAAGAGATCGGTAAGAGAAATTTGTTACAAGCTGACTTTGGTTTAAAAGAGCCCATACCTATTTCCTTAGAACTGGGAAGCCTCATAACTTTGTTCTTTTGAACTCTGTTTGGGAAACAAGCATTTCTTAGTTACTTAGGAATCTTAGCTCTGTTGCAGAGGTTCTTGTGTCTTCCTTTAATAATACTGCTTCTTTCTACCTATCTTTTGGTGTTTACAAGCTTTCCTGCATTCTTTTCAAGGGAGAGGAGTGGAATAGAAAGCAATTGGGAATACCATCTGATGTTATCAAATTTTAAAAATCAAAGAAATGCCATTACAGTAATGTAACATCCTCAAATAAAGGAACTCAATCAAAACTCCACGCATCTGAAGATTGAACATGCGAGGTGGAAAGGTGTCTGTGTTCTGCTGTTGCTCATCCTTTAACCCCAGGGCTGACATGAAATGTGTTTTTTCAAAAGATTCTGACACATCCGAAGCTAAAGCTGTAATTTTACCTGTTTTAAGAGTGGCTTGTCAGACTCTTTGACTCAAAACTTTCAGTGGACTCTAACATGAGAAAGCGTGTTCAGACAGGACTCCAGCCACTCTAAACAAAAAAATCATACAGCTGCCTTTCACTTTGAACAGGTAAATGGTGATTGTCAATCCAGCTGTATTTCACTGTCAGAAACGTGGTTTTGGGAGGCGGTTTTTGTTTTTGTTTTTTTTTTTTTTTTAATGTGGATGGTTATGGGGGGTAAGGGAAAAAGCTGAAGAAGAAGGATGNNCTCTGTTTTCCACCAGGATGCTTCTTGTGATTTTGTTGGTTTAGCTGCAATTCTGCAAGCTTTTTGAAATAGATTAATATTTCTACACAAGCATGACTACAATGCAAAAAGAAAAAAAATCTAGATATTCTCATTAGAAGAATGTTTATTGAAAAACATTTAATTGTACTTCCATTGCATATGAAGTCATCAAAGTAATTACATCTTGCATATGACTTTGGTCCTTAATGTGGAAACGTTAATTCTTAACACTTTTTCTATCTGTGTTGTCTTGGTACGCTGAAAGTGTGGTTTTTACTTATGGTTTTTAAACACCTGTGCAAAAAACATGCATTGCTGTATTTTATGGTCTTGCTGTGACCCAGGTTTTTCAAAGAGAACAAGAGCTTTGGATAGTTGGTGAGGTGGGTTTCTTTGCATACTTTGTTTACTTGCGTCACCTTAAATGGATTTCCATACAATAGGTATCTGATGTTTGATTTTCAAACTCTGCTAATCAACTTTAGGGGAAAAATTACTTTCCTAATTATAAGTGACCGATTACTCTTCAGATATAAGTTGTGGTATTGTTTAGCATCCTCTATACCTTTCCTGTCCCTCTTCC
Organism: Nycticryphes semicollaris; assembly: GCA_013400055.1. Taxonomy (NCBI): domain Eukaryota; kingdom Metazoa; phylum Chordata; class Aves; order Charadriiformes; family Rostratulidae; genus Nycticryphes; species Nycticryphes semicollaris. Next base: position 10,113 of record VXBJ01001594.1, on the reverse strand, counting down.
CTTTTCTTTTTTCTTTGTGTTCTGTAACCATATTTCCAAGAAAAAGTATTTGTTGTAATGTGTTTATCCTTTTATTTTTACCTTGTTACAATGAAATCAACTAAGGTCTCAGGGTTCCTGGCTAGTGTGTTCTGCTTGGAAGGAGCCATGAGACAGTGGCTTCAAACTGCAGTAAATATTGACTGGGTTTCTTCTCTGGGCCTTGCTCAAAGCTCACTCTGAAGACTTGAAAGACTCCTATTGTTCCTTCTCAGTAAGCACGCCATAGCCAAGGCTAAAGTATGCATGTGTTAGGAGTAGAAGAAAGGCAATGCGGGAAATTAAACAGTGAACACAGCTGAAGGCATAACTGCTAAGTACAGAGGAAAGGGAAGCCTGCAACAAAAAAGGGACAAGGACTCGGTGCAGCTTGCATAAAGCTGTGCAGAAGTGTAGCATCCCAACATCGTCCACTGCCTTTCTGTGTGAGCTGCTAGATGAACGTAACCTTAGCTTCAGTTAGGCAGGGTGTGCAGAAGGGGTACCAACATTTTCCTTCTGGGGATGGTTCCTGCAAAAGATTCCGCAATCCTTTGTGAACAGCTAGGCAATGAAGGTGAATTTTTGGGCAATTCAACTCAAATGCTGTTTGAGGCTCTAATCAGAGCAGCGATGGATGAAGTATTTTGGAGAGTTTAACCCCTGCTGTTCTGTTCCATGTAGCTATTGTCTTGGCTATGCAGAAGAAAGGCAAGGTGCAGAGGATGTAGTTTAATTGGACTACCACTTTTTATTAATTCATTTGGGAACACAGCTTGGCAATAAAACACAGACTGCAGATTGTTGTGCTTTTCTTTGGCTGGTCCATCCTCAGTGGAGAGGCTTCTACCAGCCAGTGCTAAGAGGGTGATGGACTGTTGCTCTAAGGTGGGATGGGGAGCTGTCTCATCTATTCATACCTTCCTGACCCCTTTCTGTTTTCCTTATGAGTGGTTTTTCCTAAGTTCCTTTAAAATTCTCATTTGCCAGGATATTTCACCTCTGTATAGGATGAGTGTTGGTTGGGTGGGTAATGCAGTCCACTGCATTACATTCACCTGAACCAAGTCTCTGTATGCATATAGATCCCTGACTTGCTGTGATAAAAGTGAAATTCATCTCACCAGGCTTCCTAGCTCCTTCCCTCCCTTTCTGTCCAAGAAAAGCCTTCAAAGAAATACATGATTAGCATTTTTACCTGCTGCAAATCTTAAAAAAAAAAAAAAAAAAAAAAAATAAAAATATTTTCTGATGATTCATTTTTGCCTCTAGATAGATACTCCTTGAATGCCATGAGGGAGACGAGTCTCACACATTTCACAATGGTCAGCTGTCCTCCTCTCTTCCTATTTTGAATCAGTTATATTCTCTGTTCCCTCCTGTCCTTCAGTCTAGATGATGTAAAGAAACTTCAGAGAACCCATGACCTCCTTTTCTTCCTGCTCGCAAGTCAAAGCCTTGCCCTCTGCGTTTAAGATTACAGAAACGACAGTGTAAAGCATATTGAGATATTTTGAATATGAAAGGAGCTGTATAAAAGCAAATTCTGCTTACTCTCCTCAGAAGAGAATAGGATTGTCTTGTTACTGCACTGGTCCTTTATCTAGGACGGAGAAGTGTTTGACACTGTGCTAATAACAGTGAGTTCGTACTGTGTATTGCTTGCACCCTCTAGCAGCCCTACAGTAGAAAGAAACCCATATTCAAGGGTGGGGTAGGAGAAGTTAAAATAGGGATGGGAATTACCTGAAATATGAATATACTGTTGATGAGAAACTTCAAGAACAGTGCCTTACAGCTAGCAAAAGCATTGTTTTTCAAGCTTTATAGAGAGCAGTACTATTTCAGAGCCAGAAAAAATACTTTTGGTAAGTAGGTAACATTTTTATAAATTGATATAGAATAAAGTGGTTGAATTTTAATGAACTAGGATTTAAATTTCACTAGTGATTAGCTGATTTGGTGTGTAGGATACTTAATATGAAATCTGTTAGGTTGAAGTGGATTCCCCACTCTCCCACAAACACTTTTTTCTTTTTATTTTTCCCCTAATGAGAAGAATACTATATGTAAATATTGTATGTTGATCACCTCTTCAAGTTTCTTTGTCTGTTCTGAAGACAGAAATGTGTAGTTGAGGCATTTGTAGTTATGATACACAAGGGGAAGGTTTATGATTATATTTTTCTGCCATGAATCTGTTTTCCTTTGAAATAGTATTTTAAACAAATAACAGATTTGCATCTTGTTAGTTTTCCAATTTTAACCATTACTTATGTTTTCTTCTGTCTTGGAGTTTAAACCAACAGCTGGAAAGTATGTTTTACTGAAAACCACCAACTTGAAAAAGTTAAACACTGTTAGAAAGAATTTGTGTGTATACCCTGCTTGCAAAGTGACTTTCAATAAAGCCAGTGCAATGAAAGAATATTCTAAATTATGCTCATTTGTGCATTGACTGGCTTTTAATAAAAAAGAATGACATAATGTATTTATATGCTCTTTTCCTTTGGTCTCATGCTAAAAAAAACCCTCCAAAACTTGTGTTCCTTCACTACTTTAGTTGATATTTGAACTGTAACCATGTGTTTTTTAGAAAGCTTATGTGTCTTGATAGAAATGTCTTACCGTTGTTTGTCTCTGCAATGCTATGTTTGCCTGACAGCATACAGCTTTAATTTGTATGCCAGCGTTCTAACCAGCTGTTTCATACTTTAGCAGAAGTCAGTTTGAAAACCAGGTAGTTGGTAGTACTTAACACTATGCAATGAGTCCCCTTTGTTTTCTTCAAACTTTTTTGATTCTTCTATTCTCATTTATCTGAATTTCAAATTATTATATTATCTGTACTATATTAACGCAAAATACTCTCCTTCCTATACAGTGATGCGCCATGTCTCTTAGAATTTCTACATGTATCTTTCCTGTTTTATACTAGCAAAGTTATGTTATGTAAAATTGTACCAGAAAATTCAATGGGTTTATTGCAATCTTTTTATATATTTTTAAAAATTTAATTTACCAGTGTTTCCATAAAGGAACTTAAAATATTTTAAGGGCATTGAATTTCTCCAACACTCTTCTCAAGAAGAGTATTTTATTTTACAGTAGAGGTCTGCAAAGAACAAAACAAAATCACACGAAGACTTGTTAGGCATGTCTCCATGAAGACTGAAACAACGGATGCGGGGTCAGGCAGCAACATAGAGTTACATTGCTTAGTGCACTGCTAAGCATTTACACTTTTCATGTTGAAAAAGACCTGCTTGAGAACAAAGGGAAGAAAAGCCCTCATCATCTGTGCAGGTACTGATTTTCAGTTCACCTTCACTGTAATCAGTTTCCCAGTCTGGTTGGTACAGACGATTTCCTATGGCAGAGCGGCCTTTCGATGAATTACATGAAATCACAGAACATGAAAAAGAGGTGTTCTCCTAAGGCATGGGGTTTGTGCACAGCCAGTCTGTTGCTTTAGCTTGATTAATCAAGGCTGTACACAACCTCTTAACTGAACACAGTTCATGTATCTTTGCCTCTTGTGTTTCAGATCCAGAACGGGGTTGAATTTTATGTTCTTCTATGTTTGTCTGTGAACCAGGTTCTGCATTGACTTGTTAATTTCTGACTAATGAGAAATACAAGATTGAGGTTTTGTAGAACTAAACTTGGCTTGATCAGTCAGAAACAATAGCAAACAATGGTACTGTAACTGAGCAACAGTTTTATTTCTTGACAATCCAATACTCAGTTTCATTGCTATATTTTAATTGTAATGAGAGGGTAAATTAGGACATGAAATTCAGGACAATATGCAGGTGTATATTTGTATTATGATACATTTCAATTATTCTTGGGAAGAATTACTGCAGTTGCTGCTTTTGCCCACACTGAGGATATCCATATATATCCTGTATGTATATTTCATTTTTCTATTTAAAAAAAAAAACCCACCAGTTGTGACTTATACCAATAAAATAAAAGCAGTTCTTGTCAAACTGTTATGTCTAAGCCAGTTTCGTTCTATTTTTCTATATTCACATTGGTGTGTGTGCCTTACTTGCTTATTTCTTATCTAACTTAACAGTTTTATTATTATGATTGACATTTTACAGCCAGGAAAATTCAGGATACATCAATGAAAGGTTTTTTTAAGCATTAAAATTTGCTTCTCTATGGTATAGAGTACACAATATACATGGGCATTTCCCTTTGCATAATTACATATCCTACGTATTAAAAAGGCTGTACCAAACAGGGCATAACAAAGTATGAACCCAACGGGTTCCTCAGGGTCTCTATTAGAATTTATAATCTCTTACCTGAACTAAAAGTTCAGGACAACATAGTTTTATGTCATTTTTGTAAACTGAACATGAAAATGCTTATTTAATCTTTGTGGATGTTAGATACAAGCGAAAATCATCCTTAAAAAACAGATGTCTAGAGAGATGTTCACTGGTTTGACACAAAGATTCTTGCTAAAAGCTTCAGTAACTTATGCCTCACAGAGCATCAAATCTGCATGTTTTACAATTATCTGTGTAAGTTTCTGCAGATTCCTGATATCTAGGCTAGCACTCTGCCTTAATGGAGAAAAAAGAAAATTATACGGACCCATATATGTACATTTGTGCGTAAGAGTTATTCTTATTAAGCACATTTTTTGAATAATATCCTGAAATTTTGGCCTAATACTTGTAAAAATACTTTTAACGTGTCATATAAGTGCCTGCCTGATCAGACACCTCTCTGAAGTAGAGAAACATTGTAGCATTTTATAAAAGTACAAAATTGTGGAGGACTGGATTGTTTTGTATTAATTAAGTTATAGTGATGTTTGTGCTTTAAATAGTTTAAAGAAACTTAAAATTTTTAATAGGCTGTGTCATGAATAGGCAGGAAACAGAAGTGATTTGATTTTTCAACTTGATCTTTTACTTGAGCAGTTAATTTCTGACATAGTGGGGAAAATATTTATTTTCAGAAATGGATTTTGCAACTATGACGCCTCAAAATACAGAATTTGTAATTTCCAGCTAGAGATCAGATGTATAATTTTATCCTTAGAGCTTTAGATGATGAACTACATTAATTCAGATTATTAAAAAACAAAAAAATACATGTAATGACTTTCAGTTTTATTAATGCAGAATTTTTAAATTCTGTCCTCTAGAATATTTTTTAAAACCCTGTTTAAGTTATAGCAGTTTCTGAACATATGCAAATTGCACATTCAACTTCAGCTTTCAGTGCATTTTTGTACTAAAATATAGCAATTGACCAACTCATATTCTTCATTTCCCATGGCCTCCGTTTTCCAGATAGGTGTTCAATAATGCCTTTTCAACAGCTTGTCTAAATAATTGCTGAAATGAGAGAAAGCTTTCACTTACTAGCTGAATTATAAAACACATACATAAAAATCCCCGCACTTTGGAAGGGTTAAAGCTTTTCATGAAGGTTAATAGAAAATAAAGAAGTGTAGCAATGTAGTGTTTGAAGAATTTGAGCCAAGGTGTCTATTTATCTCTAATGGAGGATGACAACGAAGGATTTAAGAAGTCATCCCACTTATTGTCTCCAACACAAAAACCTTCCGCCTGCATCTTTCAACTTGCTTCACCACTTCTGAAGAAGCACTGAGCAAACTGCTGAATTTTTATTAATCAGCTTAACCTAATGAGATGAAAAGACCTTTTGAGCATTACAGGGGGAGAGATATGCACGTACAGAAAAAACTGGTTTTGAATGCCTTCACATCTATAAATTTCCTTCATACCAGCTGGGAAAAGACAGATCTCAGTTCTGATTTTGGCTCCCTCACCTGTCATTCTCCTTTTGCTTTCCTACCTAATTTTAGATCTTCTGTGAGCATATGTTCTTGAGGTGTTCCCCCTNGCCCTTCAGGATTTTAATAAGCCCTACTGCCTGAAATGCCTGTGAGGGTGCTCTCCGAGACAATTACCATTCAGGACTGGGATTGAGGGCCCTTCATAGCCCAGATGGCCAAGGGGCTGCACACAGGCAGATAGCATTCCCCAAACAACAGATCACTGGAGCAAAGAGAGAGTGGGGTTCTTTTGTTTTTGGTTGTGGGTTTTTTTTTTTTGTAGTTGGTTAGGATGAGTAAGGAGACGGAGAAAAGGGGGTTCTATCACTTTGCAGCTAATTGAAGCTAAGTTTGCTCATCCTCCTATACATAACTGGATTTAAACTGTGACCTTTTAAGAACTGCAATTTGAGGTTACATACCACCATTCACTGTAAGGCAGCTGCTCCTTGTGATTTAAAGCACAATACCCTTCATTGCGAAGAGTATTTTTTAGCTGCCCCCACAGGAAGAAATAGTCTGCAAAGAGCTAGAACGACATCTCTTCCTACTTCAGTGCTAGGAGCACAGGACAAAAATTGCAAGCAGAACTAATTGGTAGCTATGGATGTCTGGAAGATCTGGAAAATCGAGCTGTTTAACAGAGACCAAATGTTTAGCCAGAAGGAATTGCACGCTTGGTTTTGATTTTACCTGCAGTATGGCAGGGCTTCTAGAGGAAGAATATGGAAATGAACTAGTGGACTTCTCAAAAGACTTTTTCCTTGAATGAAATTTTAGCCACTGAAATATGGGAAGTACAGGGTTTAGGAGAGAAAGCTTGGAGTTGTTTTTTGCAAGGAGTGCAAGGAGTGACTTAAATGCTTGCAAAGCTCATTTCACTACAGCCAGAGCTTGTTGATCTTGCAGTCCTATGCAAAAAGTGGGAAATGTGGCTTATTAGCTGAACAGCTGTTCTCTGTCTGGATGGACAGACATTAATTTTTTAATCCTTGGACCCCCTGATGGCAGAAAAACCAATTTGTGCCTCTTCACATTAAAGTTAATATTTGTAATACAGAGCTCAGTTGCTGCCCATTTTCTTTTGACTTCCAGAATGAATACTTTATTCTTTTAAATCATATTTAATGAGAAAATAAAATGCATCATGTCATAAAAGAGAGAAATTGCCTTAAATAAAAAGCGTACAGCTGGACTGTCTTATGGCTGAATAGTTTGGATGAATGAGACTAATTCTATAGTTATTGATCTTGAGGTTTCTTCTCCCATAACCCAGTAAGCTGTAGCAAGTTAATTTGTGGAATGGCAGAAACTCCCAATTCAAACTTCAAAAGGAGTATTTGATTACTCTTGGAGAAAAATAATAGATGCGAATTAGTTGTAGATTTTTGCATGCTGGTAATGTGTATGTAAACAGCTCTGCTTCGTAAATGGTTGATTTCAAAGAATTACACGAAACTAAGTAGGATGATAATTTCTTACTCTAGAACATTTGGTAAAGGCTAGGGCACAGGAGGATATTCATCCTTCCTCTGAATATTCCAATGTCTCCAGTAGAGTAGCTGTCTTGAGGGATACCTCTGTGGTTAAGAAATCATTTGTAACAGAAGTAGTAATACGGCAAGACAGTTCACTTGAAGATGGTGTTTCATTAGCTCCTTTTGAACTGATAAGCATGATTGTTTGGATATACTCCTATTATGAAGCTGAATGATCAGCTTTGTTTCTCTCCTGCAGTCTCATCAGAGCCCTTTTTCCTCTGTACTTTGTTACAAGGGTAACAAAATTTGAAAGAAATAAAACATTCATAAATCAGAGCTAGCTTGACTTTAGTAATGGGTGCTGGTTTCTGACATGGTAGCAACTCTACTGTCAATGACCAAGCGAGCCAGACAGTGTCAACGCTTGGAGAAGTTTCTAAGTGCTGCAGGTATTGAAAAAAATTCTGTTTACAATACTTTGATGAGAAGACTTATTGAAATAATCATTAAAGTTGATACTATCAGTAAAATTTATGCAGTTTTAAGAGTAATACCATTTTAGATATTGAGTCCTCAGATTCAAGTTGCCTGAGAGTCAGCATTATAAATTAAAACAGTTTGTTTAAGATTGAAACTTGTATCTTCTGTCCAATGTGAATTGATAAGACCGGAAAACCTCACCTAGAGACTACTTTTCTATATTTAAACAGTGTTTCAAACAGTCTGATATATGACATCCAGTGTGTGTACTGCTGCATGTCAGCTCTGGGTTGCAGAATACGCAGTCATGCTGGAATAGCTATGCTTTTATTTTGATAACAGATTCATGTGTAATGTTACGTATAACAGCAATTGTGCTCTCCAGCAACATCAGTGTGAATGTAAGACTGGAGTAACAGTGTTGTGGTGAATCAGACTAAAACTTTTGCCAGGATGTGCAGAACTGTTGTTTCTGTGTGTAATGTTGAAGTTGATTTATGAGTTTTGGTTTTAATTATCACTTTGGATCATTTCAAGATATTTCTATTTTCTGATATGTGTGATTTATGCCAGGAATGGTGTATTTTTCAGAAGGACTTCTGGTCTGTAAGTTCGTGCCATGTGCAGCCACTCACCTCAGAGCATTGCTGCAGTGTCCAAATATTGATCGAAGTAAATACTTAAGCTCCGAAGTGGTGTTTCCTATATAAGACCTATGATTCCTCAGACTATATTCAACATCTGGGTTCCTTCTCAGTGTTCAAGGTTTTGACAAATTTTTTTTTATCTCTTTTTTTTTTTTTTTCCCCAATACTAGAATAGGTCTAATTTTTAAGACTATTAAGAGATTAACTTCTCACTTGCTGTCTTCTATCAGGATTCTTTGTTAATACCAAAGAATGCTAGAGATGCATGCAAAGACAAGACTTGAAAACAGATACTATATTTGAAGGCCTATTTGTAACATATGAAAGCATAGAGCACTGGAATATTTTCATTCCCTTTCCTCCACCTTCTAGCATGACGTGTCTGATTTTAGCCTTTTCACATTTTTTTATTTCAGTGTCAGCAGACACTGTATGCGCGATAATTTACCTGACAGTGTCTTCTGCTGCCAGGTCTAGAAGCCTGATGGAGTCATGGAACAGCATTATAGCGCTTGTCATTCTAAGTGTCATGGGCATTTAGCTAAGGGCTCCTACAGCCCAAATGATTTATCTCAAGTTTTTGTTTTAAAAAAGGCACAACTTTTAATTAGAATTCCTGCATTTTTCCTAGTTAATAGTAATATATGCCATGAAATAATTTTTTGTCCTAGTATCATATAGGCAGGCATATAAAAAAATGTTTTCCTTTCATTTATCAACAATATTGACCGACCATAATTCTGTGTGTTTTATAATCCTGAATAGTTGCAGAAATCATTGTGAAAATACTTTTAATAAGCTTAGATCAGCTGGATAAAATAAAAACAGTTCAAAGTTGGTTGATAGACCATTACCATAATCTGTAGGCACTATTTATAAACTTAACCAGCTTTTTTAAATCTCCTTCTAGTTGAAGTAATAGTTTAACATTCAAATATAAATTATTTTATTTTTACCTTCAACTGTGGTTGTTAACTTCAGAATCACATTCTGTAAGTGATAAAATACTAAGTAATTTCACTTCAGAACTACTAAAATTTTTGATGTATGTCTCATGTTTTTAATGTAGTTTGTGTTTTTAGATTTCTGTTAACAGAGAAAGATGTTGCTATCTAAATGTCTCTGTGAGCATGACCAGACCATGCTGTTCAAAGTGCTGTCCCACAACACAATCTCATGCACTGTAAATGGCCAATATTTTTAGGTGTCCTTTAGTGACATGAGATGATAGCAATAGCCTCAGTATATGGGAAAATTAAGGCAATCCTAAAGTTATAGTGAAATTTAGCAGTTAGTTGGAATCTTTTTCTAAGTGTTCCATGGATGTAGTTTCCTATTTGTATGTTAGGGTGAATTTCTTAAATTAGCAGTATTTTTTCCATTTTATGTATTAAACCCATTTAATCATTAAAAAAAAAAAAATGAGGGAAATAGTTTTTAATGACATGTACAAAGCTAGGGGGAGAAAGTACACCAGCGTAAAAGTACTCTGCAAACCATTTGGCCCTATTTGGTCTGGTTTTATGCACTGATGAACAAAGGCACTTAATTGGTGTTTATTCACTCCAAGTGTCCCAAACAGTAAACAGGAATGAAAGTGTTCAGAAGCACGTCATTTCCTTATAACTTGCCATGACTCCCTGGCGTTTCTGTTTTT
>VXBJ01001593.1:219804-422824 GCA_013400055.1 Nycticryphes semicollaris | reverse complement strand
GTGATGTAAAATGAAAGCAGTCAGGGAAGGAAGGATTACTTGATGGAACTTAACAAAACACTTCTCATTTTAGTTTGATGTGTTTGCGAAGAACAAAATCACTCATAAGGCCTGGAGGCTAAGAGGATTGTCAGGATAAGAGAATTTAGAAATGCATTATTATGTTGTTGCTGAGATCACACCTGTAGTATCATGCACCAAGATCACGCGCTTAACTTCAGAAACCGGTCTCCAAAGGAAGACTGCAACATTAAAGGAGATATAAGAGTGGGAAAGAATTTAGCCAATTTCATCTAAAGAAATGTTTAATGGCAGGATGATCATCTCAAGGGTCATTTAATACCGGGAAAAGGAAATGGCACATAACACAAGTAGTAACACAAAGAACAATGAATTCAATTTAATAAAGGGCAAATTCAAATTGGAAATGAGGCTAAACTTTTAGATGGTTACGGGCAGGCAGAAAAGGAAATAATTTGCTTAATGAGGTAGTTATGACAAACTAGGTAGAAATATTCTGGTTTCTGAATTCAGTAAGTGATACACTGGGTTTGACTGGGGAGTCCAGTGGTGGTGTGTCAGCCTTGTCCATCATGACCATTAGTTGCATCAGTAATCTGTATTTGAATAAAGGCACTACAGTAGCACTGGTACATGTTGAGAATCCTTCTTTCATCTCTACCAGTAAAGAAATAAATCAGATTTTTTTGTGGCTTCACAATATAGACCGCATGGAGATTTACAGCCCCACAGCATTTGTGTCTGCTCAGAACCGTGAAAGGCTGCTGGGGATTTTTCAAAGGGTTGTGTGGGACTTGGGTGCTTTGCTCTGTGCTGCAGAGGCAACTGGAAACCCCAGAGGTACTTGTTCAAAATCCTACTCTTGTGTTCCACTGTTTCCGTGAGCAGAGCCGACCCGATGGCTGTTAGTAATGAAATGGTTGATCTTAATTAACCACCTACAGGTCTCGCTGCTCCAAATGGACTCTTAGGCTCCTGCCTGCTACAACATTGCTTAGGAGCATGTCTGAAAACAGCCGCATGTCTGTGTTGCCAAGAAGGCTGTATGAAAAAAATACCACAAATGCATATTGCTGGAACCTCACATCTGAGTAAAAGTGGACCAAATGTATTCCCAGTATAAACTTACAGAAATTAGTGAACACTGATAGAGCTGATACTGACATTTAAGTCAGCGGTTCTAATAGTATGAAGATGGGTAATTAACAAAAATGTTTTATCTCTTTGTGGCACAGATATACAGTTGATATTTCTTGCTTTATTTTAAATATATTGACAGGCACAAAGTACCTAATTAATGAGGTTTCATAGGGATCCCAGTTAACAGCTAAGGATCCCCAACTGGCTGGTTTTGCAATGTCTGAAAATGAAATTAAATGATAGCATTCAGTGCATGGAAATGGTTCATATTGTCCAACACAGCTGATGATTACTGTGTTTAAGTAACACAATTCTCATAAGGATTTGAAACTGCTCAAAAATTAATGCAATTTTTCCAGGGCCTTGATAATGATCAGGAAGTGAATGTAAAACTGTGATCTCATGTCATTTGGAAAGTTAATGGAATAATCTGATGGGCAGAGCTTGCTGGGGATCTAACTGTACACTAGAAAAGAAAAAACAAAATCTTAAGGCATTGATCTCTGCCAGCAGCAATGGAAATGGAGAAGACAGTAGATTTTATTCCATAATTTGTCTGGGATGAAAAAGGGTGGTGTCCCAAAGAGAAATAAAGCAGTGTTGCTTTTTATGAGGTAAATAGGTCAGCCTGAATCTAGGATCAGTTGTTACATGCTACTATAGATGTGCGTGTTGGAGAGATGGTTGGAAAATTAATTTATTCCTGTCAGAACATTGCCTTTATAGAAATCTTTCTTTAAGTTTTGAGTTTTTCATTGGAAAGATTGAAAATTATCAGTTTCCAGCTACCAGAAAGTTTCAGATGGAAACCTGGTTCCTGGTCAAAATTTTTTCCCCAGTGCAAACACATAAATGCTTGCAGAAGTAGCTCTCTTCACTGGTGTGGCGTTGTTGGCTCTACAGCAGAAATTACTTTTGCAATCTATTATGGTTTGTGTTTTAGTTCTACACATCCCTTGCTGGATATATCATCTACCTCAGCTGCTACCTCCTTATTCCAGTTACGAGTTTCTAAGTCTTGGTTTCTAAGTTTCTGTTCTGGTCGTTAAGTTTGTAAGGTACTTGGAGTGCTTGCATCCCGGTTGTTCTCAGATCGCTACTCTTTGCAGATGAGCAGAAAATTAGTAATACAGTGTTTGTGATGCTCAGTGAGAGCAATGGCAGCAGTTGCAGTGGCAGTAAATGTCAAAGAAAGAAGCTGTAAAGGTGGAGGAAAGTAGATGCAAGTTATCAAGAATAAGTGGAAGCCATTTTTCTGAAATAACTCAATCTTTTGGCTGGAGCCAGAGAATGACAATCACGGATTTAATCCATCCCTCATATGAGTCATTGAGGTTGTTGAATAATAATCCATAAAATTTATACTAGTAGAGTTGTTCCAGGGCCCTTGGACAGGTAACGCTCCCTGTGTGTTCCGTGGGAATATTTTTTGGATCTATAGAGCGCATTACCAGTGTTCATCAACTAATATGTAGCACTTGCTGGACTCAGCTGTGTAACTGGGGAAGCTGAGTTGTCAGCAGAAGGTCGGAGAAAAATGATCTGTTGGTCCCTTCTTGCCTTCACTTCTCTAAATAATGGTCCTAGATACCCCTAATTAATGCCCGCAAGTGTGTGTATTCGCACTGAGCAAAGGAAGTATGGAGCTGCAGAAAGCTGTGTGATTAGCATGAAAACAGGTCTTAGTGAAGACCTTCCTCGGTGGTGTTAAAAGGTGAAAGCACAGATGTTTCAGAATTTGTTGAGGTATTTTACATAGCTTAGGCAGGCTGGTGTCATGTGTTATTAGAAAATAGAGGCGGTTGGGAATTTGCTAGTAGTTGCAGGTCACTATTTAAGATACAGATATATACATCTCTCTGAAGAGCCAGTAACTTTCTGGCTTAGACTTTTGGCTGAGAAGTGAAAGACAGATGTTAGAGAGCCTGCTTAAATTAGGCAGCGTGGAGATTTAAACTTCAGTCTTTTATGGTGGGACACTGGATTGTTCCTTGGGGTGAAGATGCCACATGGTCTTTCCCTAGAGAAGGTCTCATTTTTATCTCCATGTAATATGGGAGAAGTTTTGTGGGATGAGAAAACTCTTTCCTGTGTTGTTAAACTAAGGACTTATTTCCAATATCTTCTTTCCTTTAAGTAGGTGTCAGCTGCCTTTTTTTAGTTAGATACCATAGACTAATTCCTGTCTCTGCTCTGGGTCTGTAATTGAGCAGAGTAGTTCATCACCAAGGGAAAACAAGTCTTTCTTTATAACTGTTTCCCTTCGTTTTATCTCGGCTTGTCAGTGTCTGGCAGATTCTCCATCCTTTACGCCATTCCTCTTCAGCTCACTAACAGAGCCATCATTAGCTCTGCATATAGGGCAGGCTCGGGGATTTCATGATGTCTCTGAAGTTTTATTCACTCTTTCTTGAGTTTTCTTTGAACTTTATTTTCTCTATAGATGGAAAAGGCTGGGTTCTGCTTTGAATCTGGTCTTTGCTTTGTATGTTCTTGTAGTTACTACTGGACTGGACTGACCTGGAATGGTGCAGTAACTGTGCCTAACATTTCTGTTTGGAAAAGCACTTATGATGTTGGCGTGTGCATCTGATTTTGTTAAGTTTACTTGTACTGTTTAGAATAATCTGAGGAGATTTATAATAGCTTGTTTTGTAATGCAGCCACAAAGAATCAAGTAAAGGCTTTATAAGTAATCTCTCTTTTCCTCTAGCCAAAGAAACACTGTCATGTTTTCATATATCAACTTATTTAGGGTCACAGTTTGGCTTCAGTCTGCATTTGATAGGCATATATAAGTGTGCATGTGAGTAGTTCACAGAGGAATTTGGCACTTTGATTTTTAAACGCAGTGCCAAACATGTGGAGAGAACAGCGTAGCGTGAATTAGGATGGAGCCCATGCAATGATGGGGGAGGTATATTTTCAGGAAAAATTACTACAAGAAGTTAGGAAACCAGTTACAATTAAAATTGTAACTGACTTGGAGGATGGATAACTGCTAGCTTTAGATATTTGATAGCTAAGCAGAAACTCAGAAAATAAGTGAGAGCAGAGATATGGAGAAAAGATGGCTTTATGTTTAAGACTCCACACTGGGATCCAGAAAATTGAGTTCAGTTCCTTTGCTGGCTGCCTCACAGGATGCCTCTGTAGTCTTGGGGATGATTACAAACTTTTTAACATATGTTTATGCTGCATCTAATGATCCAGAGCCCTCGTTTTAGTTGGACTTTGTGAAATTCTAGCCTACCAAATAATATTTACTCATTAGTCTCTACCAGAAGGTAAACAAACTGTCTTTGGAAAAATTAAGCTGAGTCACATTTACACTGAATAGGGATTTTGTGTCCTGGTCACCAATGGATGAAAATTAGGGCCTTTGCAGATGGTGACTATTTCCAACTCAACACTCAGAGTAGGCATAGGGTCATTTAAGTGTTTTCAAAAAATGTTGTGATGAAGGATAAGGGGAGGTGATACTGACCATGAAGGGTATGAGCTATTTTTCCAAGATCTTAGTCATATAACTCAGGAAGGAGGAAGGACCTGAAAGAAGTAGAGAGAGCCTTCCCCAAAGAGGACTTTATGACATCATTATTGTATCATCCAAATGCTGGCACACTTATCTTTTAATGAAAGGAAAAAAATGTTTTGTTTGGTATTTTTTTTTTTCAGATAAATCATCCACAATCAAGCTTATGAGAAAAATTGGAGGAAGAAGGCCAAAGAGACATGCCAGAGAAGGAAGTTTGCAGAGTCCAAGGGGTTCAGAGAAGACTGCAGCAGGACTGCCTCTGAGAGGGAGCATTTACATCACATCACTAATTCTTGAAGAGTTTACCTTCTGGGACTCTGACCTTGGACTGCTGCCAGGATATATGTCCTGGACTTTGCCTCTGGGCTGGTGAGTTAGTGATGGAATGACACATGTCTCTTTTGTGCTAAAACGTGGTGTTTTCAGATTGCCCAGTGTGAGGGGTTTTGTTCTCTGATCATTCGGTTTCTTCCAGTGATGAGAGGATGTGTCAAGTAGTTAAAGCACAATCTGGGAGCTGGAAAACTTGGCCTCTGTTTCTGAGGCTGCCACAGTCTATTTGTGATTTTGGACAAGGCAAAGAATGACAGACGTTAGATGTAGGGTTTTCCAAATGGTTCAGGGCTCTCTTAACTCTGCTGACATTGGACTCAATGGGACTTTCTCCCTTGACTTTGTTGGGAACAAGAACTTTATATTTAGGACTGTGTGTGAAGTAGGTAGGTTTCTGTAATAATTTGGATACAAAAAATGCGTGTCTGCTGCAGTGGAAGGAACTGATGCAACTTTTGCAGATGCTGTTTAAGTGGGTGGGGGAAGCAAAGTTTAACTGAAAAGGCGGGTCACATTCAGACCCTAGTTACACCAGTTCAAATAAAGAAGAGTGTTGTGTTTAGCCAGAATTCATTGTTACACAGATGCCTACTGCTTCACAGTTACGCAGTGTAGGTACAGGTGATGCAGCATGGGCCCACAAACAGTGAATAGCAATTGGTTAGTTTGGTCCTAGAATATGTCCTAGACTCAGTAAATAGCATTGCAAGGTGTTAGCTTTGTTATACTGCTTTTTCACTGTAGCATTACAAGAAGATACCATTTACAGATTGTGCCCAATTATTGCTCTCTGAGACTAAGAAAAGTGTCCACTTAGAAAGGCTGGGGCTTCTTTTTGGAAAATAGAAAAGTTCCTTATGGGAAATTAGTTTTTTATTTTGACTGAAATATAAAATGTTTTTCTCTGGTTTTGTAAAACAGTGGACCCAACACAGAGTTTGTCAGAATAACCAATCTGGTCCTATCCTGGTGATTCATTTCCCTTTGGACTGTCTAGCAAAGAAATGAGGGTCCACACACAATTTTTCCAGGGGAAGTGACAGTATTGGTCTGCAGGCAGCTCCCAGCTTGGGATTCCTCTGAAGAAGAGGAGGCATGAAGGAGGCATCATGAACTGAAGAGGTGGTGCCATTTGCAGAGAACAATCTACAGAAATGTGTTCAGTAGTCCCCAGAAATCCCACATGCACTGTTCTTTTGCAGGGTGATAAGCTGAACGTGGGTTTGGTCTTCTGACAAGGGAGGACAGGACCAGATTGTTCAGTCCTGCTGCTGGAAAAAGATACACAGCCAGAGGGACCTAGTGCCACTGTCCCTAGAGAAAGAGTTGTGTGCTTCTTATGCTCAGGAGACCTGCTCAGACAAGTCCCTCCTGTACTGCGGGCAGTCTAGAGGCAGAGGGGCAGTGCCTTAGTGAGAGCTTCTTGACTGCTTATTGGGGATCCTAGGAGCCCTGTGAATTTGATCTTAATATCTGCTTGGGCTTCAGGGTTCTTTGGTTTACGGTATGGCTGCCACAAGCTTGGGGTTGCTGGTCTGGAGCTGTCAGTGCTGCAAATGCACAGGCCCTGTAAGCTGTTTCCCTGGAGTCCTGCAGTGTGAGCTGTCGGGGAGCCGTGCCGGGTGCCGATAGAGGCCAACAAGACAAGCTTGGTCACCTGACACCTCTTTTTTTTTGGTGAAACCAAAAGACTGTATGTGTCAATGTTGACAAACCAAGCTGTACTGTCTGACAAGAGTTGTCTTGGGAATTTCCTGGGCACATCTACTTACTGTATCTTGGGTCTGGTTTAGAAACAATTGCAAAGAGTGAAATTTCCTCAACGGGTTTTAATTCTCTGATCATTATTGCTCAGAGTGGTGCTCAGAAGCTGTAGTCTTTGGGGGAGGGAAGGTATTTTCTTTGACTAAATAGGTTTGCAGTTATTTCCTGTCTCCCCATCAGCTCTTTTCATATTCATATTCATATTTATATTTTCAATTCCAATGAGAATCATGACTATGTGCTAAAAAGAACCTCTGTCCCTTATATCTTCTCTTGGAATAGCTAAAGACAAAAAAGGAATGAACTAAAGCTCCCTCTGAGTCTTTGACTCATCCGATCACCTAAATTAATGTGCTAAAAAAACGTTTGCAGCTTGGTGTGACCATCCAGGGCTCTGTGTCTGGCTGCATGGCTTAAGTTACTTTCCCTGGGTATCATAGGATGCATGTGGTGCAGGAGTATGCCCTGTCCTCAGGTGCCTGCAACAATTACACTGTGCCATCAAACTGAATTCGGGATCGGCATCAGCTACAACGGAAAAGTATTGCCAAGCAGCTGTAATTCTAGCTTAGGCCTTTTAGGATCAAATTTTCATCTCCAGTATAAATCCACTGATGGAAAGAGTTTATTTAGATGCACACCTGTTGAAAGTAGAATCTAGACCTACATATTGTCTCTGTGACCTTCCATGCATATATGTACGCTTTTAGCCACAGCCTTAAATGAGTGGTCATGCCTGTATATGCAATAGGCAGGAATGGAAATAGTGCCCAGTTCCATGGTGTTCTCAGTAGAAACATCTCAAGCAATGGGGACTAGTGTTTGAGAGACATTGGCCCGTAAGTTGGGGTTCCTCCCTTCCCCCAGCTGTGCCACTGGCTTGCTGTAAAATGGCAAATGGCTCACCTTCTCTGGAGGTTTGGTTTTCCTTTCGTAAAGCAGGAACAATGATTCCTTTCAGCTGCGCCTCCGCAGCCGTGATTGAGCGGGGCTAACAAGCAGTAATGCAGTCTTCAGGGAGCGGCAGCGCTGAAGCTACTCTAGCGAGTGTTTTGTACTAGGAGAAGAATAGATCCTTAAAATATTTAATCAACAATCTCTGGGTACATATACCCCCACTTCTGCATTAAATACTCTTAGTGATTTAGGGCTTTATTATGTCTTTCCTTCTTTTGTTTATCTCATGTTCTCATCAGCAGGAGCTTCATTTTGGACTGTGATAAAGTATTTTAACCATACTTTTACTGGATATAGTAATTAGGAAATCTTCTGCACATGTTGGTTTTTTCTTTAATGGTGACCCCATTCTCACTTTCTGAACTATCTTGACTTTTTTTAAAGGGAAACAATAATGAATTTCCATATGGGCTATACCTTGGAAAAAGATTATCTCCATTTATTCTTTTTATAAAGTTTTCAGGAGGGAAGGCACTGTCCCAATGCACAGAAGCAATTTTTCTTTTCAATGGATCCTGTGACTCAAATCTAAACCTTTGCTCTCGGAGGAACACTTTTCAAATGTTTACTTACTGCTTGATTCCTGATAGGCAGTCTGGAAAAAAAACAGATGAGGTGTTGCTCCTGAAAGTTATACTGCTTTATATTGTTTGAAAGGCAGAGATTGAACTGATTTGTCTAGCAGCTTGCCTTTTCTCAGCTGGGGGAAAGAGTTCCTTTGTAGCTCAGGCTTTTATCAACAGTCCTGTAAAAGTGTTTTATATATATACACATAAAAATTCATACAACATTTATATAAAGCCTTTCATCTTGATGGCTCCAAGGTGGTTGACAAATTTATCGAGTAATTTGTCAACTACTTTCCTCAAAAGTTATCACTTACTGCAGCACAAAAAGGGAGGTATTTCTATGCTGGATGAAATTATTCTTGCTACTAACAGCTTTTTAAAGTAACCATCAGACTTGTAATGTGGGCATTACAAAATTTTAATCTAAGAATTTTAGAATCTTTTTTCCTGGTCATCTAAGGGGATTTAATTAAACATACACCCACCTGCTTTTTCTAGTGACACCAGGGGGAACTGGTGCATGAGGCGTGCTGAGCAGCACTGTCTGTGTTCTAAGGGTAACTGGGGAAAAAAAAGATAAGTAATACAACACTGAAGACAAAACTGGGTCTTAGATCCCCTTCTGACAGTCACTTGGTGACAAATTCCTGTTCTGCAGCACAGCTGGGACAAATTGTTGTGTAAGGGTAAAAACTGAATGAACAGATGGGGACGCCTAGTCTGTACACCCTTACCCATCCCAGGCTTGCAGAGGAGCCTCTGTGCCAAGAGTGGATTGTCTTCCTGGGGCTGGTGATGTTCCTCACAGCAATTTGCTCTTTGCCTCACTGATGACACCATGACCTTCTGTGTCCGGTATTCCCATATAAGCTTTCTATATGAGCAGTGTTTGCCTCTTCTGGAAGGGTTCTGCATTCACGCTTCCCACGTACAGACACACTCTGCATCTGTAAGGCTTCATCAGAGGATCCTCTTGGCTGCTGAACCTTTCCCTTGTGCAAGTCATTGGCTACTTCGTGAGCAAATCCATTGCAAAGTGACTAAGGGCTTTGTGATGGGACCTATAGCATGAGTGTGTTAATGGAGTCAAGTGCTATTTATTGGCTCCAGTGTATTTCACTGCGCCCTTGGCGCATTCGTGCTTCCTGTATGAAACTTGGCTGAAGGAGTCAGAACTGCAAGACATCATCCCAGATTCCAGCTGGGATGCGTAACTTGGCTACATGACATTCTCCCCTCTCTGCCCCCCTTAGCCACTTCCCATGTTAAATAGTTTCTCAGGACTCAAAGGGAAAGGGGAAGATAATCTCCAGGCCAATGATTCTGATAAGGAGAAAAATTGCATAAATAAATTAGCCATGATAAATAGTAAGAAATTGTTGCTTTTCTCACTTGCCTGGAAGTTGTAGCTTTCTGAAATGACAGTCCTTGACTTGCTGTTGGGGGGTTGGAAAGTAGAGAGTGAATGCTGGGGGTAGGGATTTATTTTATGCATATTTCCAAATTGTAAAAAAAAAAAAAAAAGTGTGATTTATTTTCTCTTGCTGCAGCCTGCTCCCAATTTTCAGTTTACATTAATAGCTATGGGAACAGCAGTTCTTATTGCCATATACTTTAGCTCTTAACACTGTGTCTGGTTTGACAGTACATCTCTCTTAATTTTTTTTTATTCCCTTGTGATCATAAAATATGTATCAGCCTTCCTTTTTAATCTCCTTTGGCATGTCCAGCTAGTTAATATGTGTCTTTCTTTTCTCCTTTATAATGTGATTTTTCTAACATCATATACTTAACCAGAAGAAACAAACCAACTCTCTTATCAAAACTTCCTTTTATTTTTTTTTATTTTTAATTAGAAATTTGTTTGAATTCATATTTAATGAAGTGTTTTCTCCAGGAGCCCCTAACGGCTTTCTACCCCAAATGTTTGCTTCATTGATATTTTAATTGCTGTATTAATCAGCATTCTGAATAAGAGGTCTTTCCCCTAGTTCAGTAAATCCATACTGGCTGAGTAAAGCATGTCTGTGATTTATGTGCAGATAAACAGCTTTGGATCCTATCCAATCGCTTCATCAGTTTTAATTCGGCTGCCTAATCAGTAGCAAACAGGAGGGATGGTTTTTGTTGTTTTTTGCTTTGTTTTGTTTTTAACAGGGTGGGGGGTGTTAATACAGGATTTGGCATGGTCCCCAGAATGGCACCGATAGCTCCCCATTTCTCATCATGTTCATGTCAAAGTCAGCTCTAACTTTCAGAAAGAGTTTATAAGAAGGGGATGAGATGCCAAGACCTGCCTTTGGGCTTTCGGTGGTATCTAAGGAACCATACAGATATGCAGCCTGAACAACAGCTCTGCTCTTATCTCATGTTTTATAAAGGACATCCCCCAGATGACTGGGAAAAGTGGAAAGGTTCATATAGGAGCAGATTTTATTTCCTGTGTGTGTGTTCAGGGGTTGATGTCCTCAAAATTACTTTCACAGCAATCATGTTACTGCTGTTGCTGTTCCTTAATGGACATAATGACTTTGATGGGGTCCAGGAGGCAGAGGTGACTGGTGCCTGTGGGGTGTAGCTCTGGAGGAACAGTACAGCTCGCTCTCACTGTTGCAGCTCCAGCCTAAGGTTGCTGTTACCTGTCAGGTACATGGGCACAGTGCTACAAAGGCCAGGGTGGCCCAGCTGGCACCAGACTGAGGTTCTTCTAACTTAAGGCTCATGACCAGGTTTCCTGACCTCATTTTTGTCTACAGTAACCCAAGCAAATGCCTGTTAAGGGTAAAATATTTGACCACTTACATTATTATCTATTAGTGCCATGTGTCCAGAGGTGAAGTATTCTCTGATTTATAAGCAGCCTCTGAAGGATTACAGAAAGCAACCCCATTTTTGTCATCAGATCTAGGGCAAGCAGTTCCATCTGCAATAATAAAGCTTACCTAAAGAGCTTAGTGTGGTTTGAGTAGTTAACCATGGTTGTGTGTCTCTGAATCTTGTCAGCTATCCTGGCTGCCCTTCGTTTCACCGTGTCGCTGTGCCTGGCCACTTCCCTTCCACTGGGAAACTGCAAGAGATAATCAGTAGCTGTTCTTCTGCATCTACTTTTTCCTGTTTCATAGCAGCCCCTGTTACGTAGGCAAGCAGCAGGCTTGGGAAAGCCATGCTAGGCTGGTTGGCCACCACTGGACTGCTTAGGAGACAGGTTAATTTGGAAGGAGAAGACATTGGCATTGCTACGGTATCTTCTTGGGGGTTTACATCATAACCCAGATGATGTATACCACCTTTTTTTAATGTTTCAGGTTAAAACCCCACAGCTCCGTGTTTTGCTAGTACAAAGAAGAATCCCAACCAGAGCTGCTAAATTAAAACTTTCTGGCTCAGCCTTAATTCCTTGCACACACCCATAGCTGTAGGGACTTTAAATAGAGCTTTGAATCATCATGAAATTCAGAGAATTAGGCTGGGCTGGAGGGAAGGGCAGTAGACTGGGTTTGTGGCATTTTGGGATCAGCTCACAGTGCAGATGTGCATGTCCTAAGGGACCTTGGGCGAGGTGTTTAATCCATCTGCTGTGCTGGGATTTTTATAGTTTGCAAAAGGGTAATAACATCTCCCTGCCTTAGACTGGGGATGAAGATAGGATAAAAGCAGTTAATGAAGACATTCAAATCCTGTGTTGATTCTGGTACAGCTCTGTTTCTGCTACGACAGTCACCAGGCTTTTTATTGGTAGTGCTTGAAGAATTTTCACAAATGGTTGTGAGTGTTTTTATGCTCTTCTTGTGCATGGTCAGAGGAAGGCAACATGGCTTGCCCAGGGCTGGGGAGCAGTTAGTGACAGGGTGACAGTCATGCCCCTGTCAGCAGATCCCACTCTGCCAAGTGGCAATCCTAGAGGTGTGACCTCAGGGCGAGCAGAGATGCTTGATTTCTGCTGCTCCACAAAGGCTGTGAGCCATTTCTTGCCCTAGACCCACAAGTTCCTTATCTCAGGATAGGCAGTTTATTCTTTTTATGTTGGAATTCCCTACTTTTGGCTAAGACAGCAGGGATTTGGAGAGATGTGTGGAGGGGGGAGTTTGACCATTACACTATCCTACTCATATTATCCTGCTTATTTTCAACTGATGACAGCACTACGGAGGGACTGCTAGGCTTGGTATTTTCTTGGCTTTGACTGAGTACACTCTACAGGTCTGGTTCTTTTAACCTCAACAGATGCTCTGAGCATCCTGTTCCTGTTAAAATTAATGTGAAACAAACTTCCAGAGTCCTGAAAGATGAAGAATATCCCATCTGTCTATCTGCTGCTTTATTGGAGAGATAGGAAAGGTTTCATGCTTTAACTGAAGAGGGAATTCAAACATCTGAGAAGTAATTTCAGGAGAAGGCACAGATTCTTGCAGGTGAATTTAGGGAATCTTCTATTCTCTGGCCAGAAGGGAGCTATTATATTTAGAGAGTTAAGACGTTTACAGATCAAAATCCTTCTGGTGATCAAACCTGAGAATATGTGCTGACCGGTGGCGTGGCTTACTTTATAAAAAAAACTAACATTCCTGGAGGCTTGAGCGAAGAAATGCATCTTATTTTCTTACAACCTTGTATGCTGGGCTCTGAACTGCCTCCTGGGATATCACCAAAAAAACCTTTCCACTGTTACCATTGGAAAGCACAAGAGTCACCTGGCAGTGAAGACTGAGTCCTTTTGTCAGGTGCTCTGTCCCTGCTCCGGGTTCCCTTGGGTTTCCTACTTTCAGTATTCAGCCCTGGCAGAACAGCTGCAAAAATGTTCATATCTTCATCCTTTTCCTATGATTTCTTCCAAAGAGCTGTCTGATAGGAGAAGGAAGGAAGGAAATTTGAGAGTGGGTATATGTGTTAGTCTTAAAATGTTGAAAGAAGGGACTGTGGGAGCATTTTCTGGGTTATGGAAACGTGTTGAATAAGGCTTCTTGTAGAAAACAATTCTGTCAGTCTCTCGGTGACCTGGGTGACCAGTTCCTCATTTGCTCCAGTTTGCTTTTTTCAGATGTTGCTACATTTATTATGACTTTTTTCCTTACTCTTTTTCTTTCTCCTTTTTATCTTTCTTTCCCATTCCCCTTTTCCCCTTTTTTTTCGTTGTCCTTTTTTCTCTTTTTTGCTGACTCACACTATTTCAAAGCCACTGTTCAAGGAAAATTCAGGGTAGTGAGAAGTCTGCAGATGGCTAAAGTCTGATGGCCCGTCCCTGAGTGTGGCACCTTAACCCAGGGGAGCCCTCTGACACAATATATGTTTTTGACGGATCAGATTTTAGTTTTCTTGGAAAAAACACATTGTCTTTTTAGTATCTCCATTCCTTGTCTATGATGTAGAGTTAACAGCATGTGCTCCTTCTCGGGAGTGCAGTGAGGAAAAACCCATCTGTTTTGTGAATGCTCAGACATTGATCTAATGGAAGCCATGTAAATAACTAGATAAATGATTTATTGTAAATCATCTGTCAAGTGTAATAGGTGGTGGGGTCTGAATCTCTTCATGGCGAGTCTTTTCTTACTGGCTGAGTGGGACTTGTGCTCACAAGTCACTGTGCAGAAGTGTCTTCTGATTTTTGCTGTCTCTGTCTTTTCCCTGCCTACACACTTAGCTCCTTGATCTCTTGCTGGTGAGCTCCAGGGAGTATAGATGACCACGGCCAATGTCTGCACAGCACTTAGCACAAAGAGTGCAGGCATTGGGTAGGCTTTGTTGTGCTGCTGTAAGATGAAACTAAAGGATAGATTATTAGAAAATAGTCTAGAATTTGTTATAATTTGATTTTCATTTGGTATTGGGGGTTTTGGATAAAACAGAAGAGTGATAATACAGAAAATAACCTTTGAGATGTGGGTTTCTTGAGAAGATTTGTTCATTTTGTGCTTTGCTTTGGGATGAGTACCTTTGGTGTCACAAAGAGGGGGATAGGGGTTCACAGCAAGCATGCTAGATGTCTGCCCTGCCAGGCTGGCTGTGAGACCTTGGGCACATCATGTAGGCTGCGTTCCCATGTCTTCTGGCTGCAGCTCCTGGATTGACTCAAACAGTCTAAATAGGTCTTTACTAACCCATATCTGGCTGCATGTGAGAGTAGTTCTGCTGACAGAATGGAGGGTGCAATGACCTCTAGCAGGGGTGAGTGACGAAGCAGAGTAGTGGGTGTTGGGGACAGGAATGTCCCCAAGCAGAACGCTACAGTGAGGATGTGTGTTCACAGCCCCCATTTCTCACTGGTGCAGATCTCCGACTTGGAAACTGGGACAAGAGCAATTCCTCCTCTCTTCTGTAAGGATGAAGCAGGATTGTCAAAAGTTCAGGCAGCGATGCAGAACTTCTAAGTTAAAATGAGTGTGTTAAAATATTTAATGTTTCTACAAAGATTTGCTGGTAGCAAATCTGTAGGCTAGAATTTTTGTGGAAAGCAAATATGAAGAAAAAAGATTGCAGCTGAAGCAAGTTGTGAAGCGATATTCAGATGAGTACTAAGGAAAAGTTTTACACTGTTTTGTAGTTAAATAATGTGTTATACTTTTTTTCCCCAAAATAATACCAGAATTTGATGTTCCCCATCAGATGTAGTTAGAAATAGCTACTGAACTCTTTTTCTGATGTTTCCACAGGTTACTAAGGTTTTTCCCTGGAGCGTGATTTCAAATATGACACTTCAGTAATGCAGAGGCTGTAAGTAAATAATGTAATGTTTGCAACTCTTCTTTAACAGCTGTGTTTACACTCTTTCCAGAGCTTTGCTAGAACTCATCTTTGCTATGCTCTACCTTGCAATGAGTTTGCAAGGAAGAGACTGGAAGATGACACAGTTCTAAAGTGGATCGTGCCAGTTTAGACACTTTGCTTTATCACCTTCTTGTGTCATTTAAGAACTCCAATAATGGAAGCTTAATCTGCAAGAGGCAAGCTGAAGACATCCATCAGTATTGCAGGAAGTGCCACAAGCAGATAAAAATAAAAATACCTTATTAGTGTAAATGAGCAATGAGTAAAATGCAATGATACATTACCAAAAGCTGACACGCAGTTGGTTCCCAGGCACAGAACAAAGGCCAAGAACCTTGTTTTGCTTGTGATACTACTAATTAAAAAGGCCTACTAGAAGCTGAATGAATGAACCTGAGGGGTTGCTGCCCTGGTAATGTATTTGTTGGTCTTTGGTGACTTGGTGTCAGAGCTGGAGATCTGAGGAGTCTTAGCACAAAGGCAAGCTTTTGTGCAATTCCTGGTTGTGAATGCTTGAAAAAAGATGTACTCTTCCTCAAGTTTTCCATCTTTTTTAGGGTGAATTAGTGAGCTGTTAATTTTGGTAGCTCTTTTCTGAATTCTGCATTGTTTTTCCTAATCAATTCTCTCAGATCTGCTCAATCTCCATTTAATTCAGTCAGCTACTCAACATCCAAATCTTTTGTAATAAAGAGAGTGCTAATTTTTCCTTTTATTTCAATTGCAGTTGATGGCCTTCGTCAGGTGTTATCATATAACTCAATCACCCACCATTGGAATTTGTAATTTAATCAATAAAGGAGGTTATTTTTCTCAATGAGATCAAAAGAGAAAGCGCTTAAGGAAAATGCACGGTAAAAGGAAGGTGAAAAACAAAAAAGGATGATAGGAACTGTGGTTTGCACTTAATAGCTACACAGCATGGTGATTATATCTGCCTGGCTAGCAGCAAGCAAAAGAGATACCACTATTTTAGAATTAATGAATCTATGCACTCATCTTGCAAAGTCTTGAGGGAAAATCAAGGATGTTACTTAATGTAGTTACAACAAGTACCTTGTATCAACTCCACCACAGTGGACTGTGTTAGCAACCATGAGCCATAGTATTCAAACAGTTTGATACCAAGAGAGACACCAAGAGATGTTGCTCTGTGCTATGCAAGATTCTCCAGGTTTTTTGTTCACATGCCTTTGTTTCATTGCTGTTGCTTTAGACAAGGGCAGAGGAAAGAGTAGGCATGGCATCAGGCCACTCTTGGTGTGCTCACTGAACAGCTCACAGCTTTGCAGCACTCAGTAAAAGGTGGCTGTGACCCCTGTCCCTGCTGTGTCCCCTGCCTCTGAATTCGCTCCCACTGCTGCAGCTGCCCCAGCGGAGGTGGCACTGCGGTAGCTTGGCAAGCTGAGGGGATGGCTATTCATTACCAGCAGTGAGATCTCTCTTGGTTTCATGCCCTGGCCAATTTGAGAAATGCAGTATCCAGAAGAGCATCTCTGCCAGTTCTGCTGCAGAAGTAAATTTTGTCCCAAGGATGAAGGTTTATTTTGCTCTCAGGCTCTAGAAGGCAGCATGCTTTTTTCACACTGCCAAGCAGCTTTGAGCAAGGCCTGGGAGGGAGATTGAATGGCCCACTGGAGAAGAGCTTGTTGCTGGGTCACAGCTTGGAATCTTCTCTTGATTTCAGAGGGAGATTGCCTGTACAGGTAGGTCTCAAATATCAAACCTCTGAAGCATCACCCATGGTTTTGCTAATAAATTGCTGAAAAGTAGTATAGTTTCAACTTGACAAGGTCCACAGAACTTAAGATGGAAGGTATCAAAATTATTCATTTATAAAGTGTTAAGATTTAAAATTACACTAATACTTTAAGGAACATCAAAATGCTGATTTGCTTATGTCTTCCCCAACCCCCCGTTGTTTGCTTTATAGCCACATTTTCTGCAAATGAAATGTAGAGCCAGACGTAGAAATATGCATCTTGGGGGATTTTTACAACAAGTTTTTTAATTGAAGCAGGCACACTAGTAAAGAAAGGCTTAAGAATACAACATTTGGGGGAATTCTAAGATGCAGTATGTGGCATTTGTCTCGCAGATTTTAGTACTCCCCTTGAGTGCTACTCCAGATTGAGTAAAAAGGTATTTAGAGAGTCTTTAGGTGCTTATTTTCAACCTGCGTTGACAACCACTTCCTGTGGTAAGCATATAATTTCATAAGACAATAAGACAATCAACTGATGAACTCTACAGTGAATAATCCTAAAAAAGCCCACCCCAAACACTCTACAGCATAAGCTATCACTTAATTGTAATAGAGACTTACCTCAACATTTGTTAAGTGTTGAACATCATGAATTGAAGCATGCTTGGACAAGTGCTGCATTGAAATGTCTTGCTCCTCATTTCTCAGCAATTCTGCCTTCCTGCAGCCCTCTTGAATTCAAATCCTGCCCCTGTTTGGCACAGCTGTACCAGGAAGTTTTGGAGAAGGCATGTGTGAATTCTGCCAATCAGCTACAAAATCTACAATACTGCAAGTGGCCAACTTCTGACAAATCAACCCCCCTGCCCTTGGAAAATATCATAGAAGCCTTTTCTTGTGTGAGCAATACTGTAAATATTGGTTCATCTGTTTTTCATGAACCTATGTTTAGGTCTATTCCCCAACCTTTCAACAGTGCCAAAGGATTACCAAAGATGCAGCATATGATTGCTTATGATCCTTGGTCCCTTCTGATACACACCAAATAATGTCATCAAAGTCAATGCACTTCTGCCTGTCATGTTTGGCCGAATATGAGAGCAGAATTTCTCCCACTGAGTAGCTTAATGAGCTGTATTTGAAGATTCACTTTTTGGAGCAACTAGACTTTGGGCAAAGCAGTCAGTGTTTCGCCTAGCCAACCAGCCTAGGGAACCCAGCTGTAAGAGGCTAGAAGCTTCTGATGAGAACTGAGGTCGAAAGCATTTCTTGGGGTTGATTTAGCACTCAAGAGCACAGTGCTTTGCTGAGTTGGAGCATCCTCAGAAATAAGCAATGGCACATGCAGTCTGGCCCTCTGTCCTTCCCACAGTAATGACTTCCTCTTTTCACCTAAAAAGGAGAAAATAAGTGATTGTGCTTTAGTCCCCCTTGTCAGTGGTATTTTGCACAAAATCTCTCCCACAGAGCAGAATAACTGGAGGGCTGAGAATCATGAATGTGTATAGGATGTACAAAAATGTGTATATGTTCATTTCCCTTTTCCTCCACCCCAATATCCCTTGCTTTTAAGCCACTAAAACGTTTTGAAACACTTGGCTTGGTTTTTCTGTCCTGCTCTCAGCACCAAATCACCCATTTTCATCCCTTAAAGGACACTGCGTTTTGCTTCCGCTGTTTCTGAATTCAACAGGCTGCAGACGGACTGGGTGTCATTTAGCTATTAAAGATTTTTGTTTTCCTGATTATTGTGAAGTAGCATCATTAACACAGGCAAATTACCATGCTTCACTGTGCTGTGTCCATGGTACATTAGAGGCCCTTTCCCATTGGTAAAGCTGGGTCTATTCTTCCATAAAATGAGGGGCCCATTGGCAGTTCTTTGGCAAGTGAGACAGAAGGACTATTTAATGAGAAGGAGAGTGGTCTAATAAGGGGGAAGAGGTTGAACGTGACAATTGCAGGGAAAGATTGCAGAAGGCTGATTTATAAATCACTGCATAATTGGGCCAAAGTATTCATCCATTTTCATGGGGCCAGGGAAGAAGGGAGCTGCAGTTTTGGGGTAAATGAGTAACATGATTTTTCCAAAGTGCATTTTAGAAAAGTCAAGCACTCCATTCCATTTCGCTTCCCCATACCAAGTGCTGTGCTTTCAGACTAATGGAAACTAGTTTGGATTGCTTAATTTTCTTCTTTGAAATGGTGTATTGGCTTTTGGTGAAGAAATTGGACTTATGCTTGGATATGTCTGGATTTTACAAATAGGTTTTTTGTTTAATAAGTTGAAACCAATTAACCGGAAAAGTCATTGCCAATGGATTTTACAAGTACATAAAAATATATTGCTTTTTCTTGAAACATTTCATCACCCTTTTATATGTTCCTTTTTCTTTCCTTTGCCACAAGTGACAAAGCACTGTGATGAATTTATCCCCTCATGCCTTTTCCGGAAAACGTTGATCTCTGGCCCTGATCATGTGTGTGTATGTGGTGGGTTGTAGGCATGTGCATATGCATCTATTTATTTCTGTCTCACTTTGGCCCTGCTGTTGTTCAGTGCATTTAACTCGTGGCCAGAGGAAAAACAGAGCACACAAGCTGTAAAAAGGTGTTCTTAAAAGGCTACTTAAAGTGGCACAGGACCCAAGGGCTAATGAGCAATCTCTCAAAGCCAGGTGTTAATGCAACTGCTGAAACATTTGGTGCAGCTGAGACACTGAGGAAGGTAGTAGCACCTGGTTGTTACCCCACTGCATCCCTAGGAGAGAAAGGGTCTCCTGAAAACTCTTCTGAAGTCCCTCATTACGCCAGCTTTGCCTTGCAAGTGAGGGTGGGGACAGGGGCAAACTGTCCCTCTGCGACACAAAGTTCTCTGGAAATGAGGTCTGGCTCTGCCTGCCTCTCCCTGCACAGTATTGCTCATTTAATCACCTCTAGCATTATTTTACTTCCATTCTGAATAATTAAATTGGAGGAAATTTTAACATGAGGCCCCTCCAGCCTCCTCTACCCCTAAATTTCCATCAACTTTCTGCCTGTGAGAGGGCTGGGTGACACACAGGACATGGGCGCACACTGAGGAATTACAGAATTTCTCTTTCCATTACCTCAGCCCTCCCCATTCCCTCGTAGCCTTGCCTTCTGCTTAAATTGCAAAGGATATTAACTTCCATGAATATGTGGGGTGGTAACCCAGGGAGGCATCGCCTTAAGATGACATGGTTTTTCCTGCTCCCATCAGCTCTGTGTAAGTTGAAGCGTAAAGGGTCTGCTTTGATCCCTAATGACTTTGCTAGTTTGCTTTAGTTACCAGCTGATACAGAGATGACTGAAACATGGTACTTTATAAAGGGTTATTTCAGATGAGGTGTCTGTCCAAGTACATGGCATATGACACAAAATTAGCTGTTGCAATCGGACATCTGTTCACACCAGCTTTGCCCAATCCTTCAAGAAAACATCTGCATCGTCTGAAAGAATAACAAACATTAATTTTTGGTAGTACAAAAGGCTTTAATTCTCATCTTCTGCAAGCAATGGGAGTGCCCTGTAGGGCAGTGCCTTTTTTGCATCCCTGCTTCCAGTTAGCAGGGGTTCTCACATTTTCAAAATAAGGCTGTATATAATTTTACCAGCAGCCTGACATTATTACTAATACTCTGCCTATTTACCAAGTTGAAGGAAATGATTGCATGGAGGGCTTTAAAGATGATACCCCTTTCAATGGAGTGTGAACTTCAGCACAAACCAGACAGTTGCTTCAAGTCCTCCTGGATTTGTGAAACTCTCTCAACTAGCCACACCAAGCTGTGAATGATGCTGCCCTTTCAAAAAGCCAGGACAGCCCAACACCTCCTTCCAGTAGCTGTGGTGTGAGCAGCATGTGCTGGTTTACATCCATCCTCTTCCTCTGCTTATTTAATTCTCACTTTTTTTGGCCTTTGTTGAATTCCTAGGCTGTCCCTCATATTAAAATGACCTTGTTCCTCCAGGGAAACCTCCCCCCATTCAAACAACTGGTACCAACACCAAATAACAGCTTTGTGGTATCCAGTTTTGTTCTGCATTTGTTTTAAAGCTTCCCAGGAACCCTTGGCTACTTTGCGCAAACTGTTAACTTGAGGGTAATAATTTTGTCTGGGTTTTGTCACAGAAATTCAATTAAGGAGGATTATGAACACAGTTGTAGGCCTGTTTCATTTACAGTTGCAAATGAAACCCAGGCCACACACTGATCGTTTATACAGGGAAGGAGATGCTGTGTAGTTTTGAGTGGCTGAATTACCTGCATGTTCCTTTGTGTTGCTTCCCTTATTGCAGAAGGGAGGGGAGGGAGAATTGCAAAATGAATAAAGGAGTGATGGAAAGGCGGGAAAGAAATCACCAAGGGAAAAACTACCCCCACTGCTTTTCCCTAGGAGGCACATTTCCCGTCTACACATAATAAACTCCACAGGGAATTTCGTCCCCCTTAGAAAACATATCCCGAAGGGCAAGAATGAGTAGTCCTTTATTTATTTATTTATGGTTAACAAAGAGCAATATTCTGTTTTCATGGCCTTGGTTTGGCTCCAAGTCCCAGAGCCACCAGGGGCAAGGCATATGGTTTCACTTTTTTTTTTCCAGTTCTTATTTCTGGACCATGCAAGCTTTTTTATTCCTTTTTTCCTCTTTTCAAGTTTTTCTGCAAACAGCTGAATTCCCCAGGTAGGAAAGGGGAGAGGAGGGGGAAGAGAGAAGGAGACATTTACCAGATTGGAGGAAAATGATAGCTGCTGCAGAGGCTGGCTCCTGGTGGAAGCAGTGTGTTTGGAGATAATGAAAGAAGAAGATCTTTTGTTTATCTTGTAGGATGTCTTTTTTAGTTATGAAGGGCAAAACAAAGGCAAAACTTGTCTTGATGTCCTTTGATGAAATGTCTGTTTGTAAAGAAGCAATATATCTCTGCCTTGCTTTGCAACAGTATACTTGGGAATTACTTTGCACCACTCTGGAGATGGGTGACGGGCACAGCACTTGGTCATCACTTCTTCCTTATACAGATTTTGTCCCACAGCTTTGGGCTCTGTCCTCTAACCCTTTGGCTGGGAAATTCCACACTGATTTTCCTGGGGTGTTACCAGCCTGAAGACACATAGACTGTGGCCTCCTATTACTAATAAGGCTTGGCTCTCAACTACTGAACTTTATTCATAAGGAGTTACTGCCATTTTACAGGTGGGGAAGAGAGAGGTTCCCAAGGGTGGAAACACACCCCCAGTTCAGTCAAGAACAGGAACAGCCCCAGACTCCAGATCCTGTCCTAAGTGTCTAAGTAGCTCCTGTTAGTGAACACTGAAGTGTCTGCTTAGGGACCTACACCATGGATCGCCTTTGATTAAAGCTCTCCTCAAGTATACTCAATTTAACAACTAATTTTCCTCTTGTTTCTTGCCTTCTTCCTGATCCTTCAATTCCAGGAAGGGTTTTACTGTCCTTACTGTGGTTTCAATGATGTGCCCAAGAGGCTTACTGTATTCTTCACCAGATAAGGGGAAATAAGCTCTTTTGTTTCTATCTGTAGATCAGCTCCTGTTTCCATACAGCTCTCTGTATACATCCTTGACACTGTTAAACTCTGCAAGAGAGGCAGGTGGCTTATTAACTCTCAAAAACTTCAGCAAACATTCACTGGAAGTGATGTGGTGAAGTGTGAACAATATCTACCTTTGCTCCATATCCAGGGCAATTCATCGTGTGCTGAGGAGCTTTCACAGCAATTTCTATTTCTCAGTTGTTTCGTGGTAGAGTTGTCTTGTGTCAGACCAAACTTGTGAGAGCTTGTTGTTGAGGCAAAACCTGGATGAAAAGAATGAAAGGCCTGATATTAAAGGTTGATCTGTGAGTCTCTTACCTTTTGGGCACCTTTTCTGAAGAAGTTAGGACGATTGAATTCAGTGCCCTCAAGCAGCTTTCAATGCAGGTGAACATGACTTTGGAGTGGGTATTATGACTAGATGGATTTGAGTTTGAATAACCTTGCAGAAGTCACTGGCTTTATGCTGGCAGAAAAACACTGGAGAAAGGGAGGATCATGGTTTTGCATAGCTATCAGGTTATTTTGTTACAGCTGATTGGGATGATTTATCATAATCCATTTTTCTTGTACCGTGGAGGAAGGAGATGAGCATCTCCTGAGGGTGACTCATCAGAAGGGTGACAAGAGCCGACCTCTGAGAGTGCTGATCTCCCGCTAACGAACCAAACATATCCTAGCCCAGCCCAGCTTTCAGGTGAATAAAGTAGGGTGAGATGAATCTCTTCCTACGTTTCAATCACATTTTATATTTGGTAAAGCATATAAAAATAGTCCTTTTTTTTTAGCATTGTTCAATCTGTAGATAGTAGAGTTAGATCCTTAGCCAGCATAAATGAGCTAAACTTAAGTGCTGAAGAGGTGATTTTGATGGAGTAGCTTCTGCTTTGCTCTACTTCAGAGCAGAGTCAAATCTCCATGGAGTTTTTTGGGGTTGTTCCAGTAGTACCCCTAAGCTTAGTACTTAAACCTCACAAAAGGGACACGAAGAGGCTGCATGGTATGTAAGGTACACGATTTCTTATGATGCCTTATGTTTTGCATAAAGCACTTTTAGATTCATGACATCTGGCAGCATTGCCCTCTCAAAATGTAGCAGAGAAAGGTTCCTTTCAAATCAGCTCTGATGGAGAGAAGAATGTTTTTCACTAGCGTAGTTTAAAAATCATTTTTGAGCCTTTCCCTCCTGTGGCTGGTAACTGGTTTAGCACAAACAATGCACACAGGCAGTAGCCATTTCAGCAGCAGTTTCCCTGGAAGTTGCTGTACATTTTTAATTCTTTACTTTCTTTTTTTTTTNTTACACAGAAGGAAAAATCTGTTGTTGAATCATAAAGCTAGATAAAGCATTGTGAGCCTGTGATGGATTGAAGTCCTTTTCAGCCAAATAATGACTTTATCTGCTTATAATGGAAGAAATGAAAGAGATGTGGGAAAGTAAGACCAAAACGCACTCGGGAGCCTATATTTCAGTAACGAGGAGGAGGCTGACCATTAATATGGGAATTAAGAACCCTCCAAAGCCACCTCTTTTGAGCAGCTGCAGTAGGAACTGGCAGTGCAGCATGCACAGGCTAATTCTCTTTCAGAGTAGCTAAAATTAAATGTTTGTTACAGCTTTATGTACGTAGACTCTCAGCACGGGCCATTTTCTTTCCCTTTAGGCAAAGTCAGAAGGGGAAGAACATTTAACAGCCTTGAACCACCCTGTCTGTGTGCCATATGTATGTGCCACTGGGCCATGCATGGGTTGTCAGTGCTTAGACTCTCCCTGAAAGGTGGGATCTGGGTGGGTTGCTAGCGATCAGAGGGGGAGGGTTTGAAATTGTAGGCAAACAGAGAAGATCCATCATGCATTTTCACAGATGATAAAAGGCTGACAGTGGCAGTCTGCTTATCAAATAACTAGATTTATTGAAATAGCCTGTGCTCTCATTAAATAGTTTGCTTTTTATGTTTTCATTTTACTTCATCTTACTGAGGTGTCTGGGATTTTTTCAAACCTACTATTACTGCCATGGCAAACTGACTAATTTAGATCATTTCTCTGTTAATGCTTAAAAGAAGCATGGACTGCAGTGTTCTTTTCTCGCTGATGTACTGGGACCTCAGCGCAAAGCCAGTCCCTGCCATGAAATCTGAGCTTCCTGGAAAATAAATTATAAAATCAATGTAATAATTATAAGTTTGTTCCTTGCGAGATGATAGTGCTAGTGGAAGTGTGACTACACATTTCATTTAGTTTAAGCCTAGTGCCATCAGCTATGCTCGGAAAACGGGGTAGGATCGATCATTTTAATCACTAGAGAGAAATGAAATGCAGAAACAAAAATGTTGCTACCATGATATGACATCCCTGTGCTGAAGGGACCGTTCCTTTCATGGCTCAGTGAGGTACCACATTTTGCATTTTTGTTCCCAGGGGAACAAGCTGCTGCTTTCCTCCTTTTCTGAAAAAGTTTCTAAGAAGAGAAGTGAAATATTAATAATTGAAAATGCAAGTTGCAGTAATGCCATTTGCATAAGGCTGTTTCTTGACCCATGGAGGATATTCACTGTTTGTTGGAGAAAAGATCAGCAGGGGAACTGTGGGAGCCTGATGGATCTAAAAGGCTACCTGGCAATAAATACGGTTCTCAAATGAATCTTAATGTGATTCCCAAGACTGGAGTTCTCTAATTATAGCCTGCCCTGTTTCCTGGAGGACCTGAGATACTATCAAGAGAATCAATTCCCCCCGGTGCTAGGTGTGGTGGCAATAAATAGACATAAGCATGGAAAGAGGGTTTTTTAACAAAGGACATGGAGACAAATCCTTCCTCCTGCAGATTTGACTTGCTGAAGTTTGTAAGTCCCAGTGACCTTCACTGAGAAAGTCCTTCTCCAAAGACATTTTAACAGTGACCTGCATGGAGTTCATTCACCCGTCTGCTGCAGCAGGGGTTAAGACTGAGTTGACTCTACTTGTATTTTAACCTGTAGTTTCAGGAATTATGGTGAGTTTTTGTCTGGGCTTTGGGGGGTTTTGTTTGTTAAGCCAAATGCTTATGCTTCGGAGCCATCCTTCTTCCGTGCTGTTTTGAATGCTACCGAAACATTACTCATAAAGTGCACACACTGTTACGATTCCTGACTTTAACTCTTAGCATATTTATAGGCCTCATTTCCATTTTTTGTGGTCTCATTAATGGAACAGCAATAATAAATTGAAATGTTAATGGGGGATCATTTCACCAACAGCAGAAGGTATTAACGAACTTGATAAGATAGTTGAAAGGAAAATAACTTTTTAGTAGTGTAATTTTTTTAACCATAGCCCCTGATTGTCTCCTTCCAAACACGAATAATTGGGGCAGTCCTGAAATTATGAACATCATTTCATATGGACATTTTTTAAAACAACTTCCCGGATGCCTTGCATGGAAGATGGAACATCTGCAGAAATTCCAGTGGGGGCAGGCATTCTGGAAGCTGTAGCATGAGCAGACTTTATTGTAGTCATAGCAGTAATGATAGAAACCCAGAAAGCACCTTTTGTCTATGGGAGTCAGCAACTTTCATTAATGTGGTGTGAAAAAGTGGTCCTCCTTGCATGAAGTGGGCAGTTCACGTCCTCTTGTGAAATACTTTGAGATAGTGTTCAGGCATGGTTTCATATAGGGGTTAAATTCCCCAGCCAACAAGGGAATTGTACCTTGGTCAGATTTATGGAAGGACCCTGAGAAGTCCCTTGGCAGCACTGTGTCTCTATTTTCTCACTTGTGAAATGGAAGGCTTTGAATTTATGGAACAAGGGAGGATTTTCAGGCTTGGTCAGTTAACATCTGTGGAGAATTAGTATCTTCTGAGGGAGAGGTGGTACACTCTGGGGTAATTCTCATCTGGAAGTAAACAGTACCAGACACTGTCCAGGACCTTTCCCAATGCTATACTTTGTTGAAGACTGGAGTTAGTTACATGTATAAGAACATTTCTATATGCATGTTTAGAAATTGAAAGCTAAAATTTATTACAAATTTGCAGTAAATTTTCATTCCATCCTCTGGTACAGGGCACCTGTTTGAGTCTTTTGCTACTTAGTTCCAGAAAGTTTGTTTCCAATGACTTTTTATCTCTCTGAACACAGGCATTAATGCTTTTTGGACTTTGCTTACCCCCAAATATAGTAGAAGTTTTGAATTGTATTGGCAGCTTTTCACCACCCTTCATTCTTTCTTTTTTTTTGTTAACAGCCAGTTTAGAAGTACCAGAGTGGGACAAGAATTGCTTGTTTGAACTGGAACTGGATGTTTTATATAAGAGAACAGAGAATGGCATTTAAACGTGCCATTCAAGCTAATCGTCTCATGATCAGGAGTCCTAGAAACCTAGAAACTTAATATAGTCACAAATATGTGCAATTTTTTGAGAAACTAGAAAAAACATTCTTTTCAAAGGAGTGATATGATTTGTCTAATTCTCTCTTCTTTTGTAGATATCATTAAATTGAAAATTACTTCTATGCAGTGTTGTTGTCTTGCTTCCGTGAGGGAAAACTGCATGAGCATGAGCCCACTGAGCTAAGCACATATGGAAGTGGACAGATAAGTGTCAATGCAAGGGCATATGAAACAGGAAAAAAACGCAAAAACAAACAAAAAAGGATAGATATTGTCTAGCTTTATTGGCAAATAATGAGAAAAATGACTAGAAGTATTGAATTTTTTCTTGCTTCGGGCTTGATCCAAAATGAGAAAATGAGTGGGAAACTTTCTATGGTGTGCTTGAACTTTGGGCTGGGACACCTGGTCCTCACATACTCTTTCTGTCTTACTGCAACAAATTGCTGAGTGCCTCAGGCAAACATATTTCCAACAGCCAGTGCTGCTAGCACTACCTGGCACTGGCAAAGCAAACAATCTGCTGCGGCTGTAAGGACTCTTCAACATGTAGGGAGGAAAATAGTTGCTTTGAGTAATATGACATGGATATGGATATGGATATAATATCCATATGGGATATGTCCATGTGGGCATAACCGAAGCACGTGGCATGGGGTTTTATGTTCAATAAGGTGTCACTTTTATATAGACAAGTGACCTTAAAATGCTTACTGCAGTTTGCTGCATCATCATCTTTTAAAGTTCTTACTCTTTAGCTTTAGCACAATTGCATTTTATTTCCCCCCTGTTTTTTTTTTATGTCTTATAAAGTTCAGTGTGTGCAGATTCAGTTTGGGGATGGAGGTGGAGCACAGCTGGTGGAGTGGAGGAGCAGGGAGGGAGCAGATCTTTTTAAAGCAGCTAAACTTGCAGCCAAAAAAGATACTGCATTTATAATGTTCCCATTCTTCTCAATACTTAACAAGAAAAATGATTGTGTGTGTGTGACGTGAATATTCAGCACAGAGCTTTGGTAGCTGACCGCTTTCTTTTCACAGCCATCCAACCGCATACACATTCCTAGGCGATTACCTCACTGCCAGCGCTCCTCAAAGTGTGGGATATGCCGAAGCTGACCAACTGCAAAGCTCCTTTCTGCTCACTGCCATGCTGATTTTAGGCAATGACCTTTAAAAACAAGCCTAACCCTACATCTACCCCCAAAAAGATTTTTCATCTGTTAGTTAAATGGAAGAGAAGCTAGAAGTGGAAAATAGGGTAGAGTCCATAGGTTACGTGCAGAAATTCCTCTCCAAGCTTTCCACTCCTCTTTGGCTCTAAACACTCAATAACTTTCCAGCCAGAGAATGTTTGTCCCTTCCTTCTCTCTCTCCTTTTTGTGTTCTTCCCTTGTTTTGCATATTCTGACAACACTGTTTACTTCAGCCTGCAGCTCCCACTGCTTTGTGTGCTTTCTCCTCATCTCACAATTGCACAAATAAATCACTGAGGAAAATTTGCATTTGATGAGAATTTTTAGGTGATATTAAGTTTTATGGGCGGAATATAATGTATGTGACTTGGCTTAATTAAACTGAATTTTCATTTATGACACAGATGTCTTTATCTGTGCAAGGTTGGGTTTGTCTTTCATATTTTTTGCTGTTAAACATGCCGGTGGATTTGAAAACCCAAGATGACAGGTCATAGAAAGTATTGTCTCTCTTGTATCAAAATATCCTCTTATGCTAAGTGGAGCAAATCAGCATCGTCACAGAGCTGAACAGTTAATTTATGCCAGGAATTTCTGAATGCCGGGCGGTCAGAGTCCAAGGCCCATATGTGTTGCAGCACCCTCTAGTCGCTCTGTTGGTAACTTGCCACACTCCAGAGGTGAAGTGAAGTCTAGCAAACGAATTTAGATCAAGTGAAAGTTGATTACAAGTTTGTCCAGAGTTTCTGTGCCCTGATCTTCTAGCTATAAAGGTTGAAAGTGGCTTCCTTCCCCCTCCCAAACAGTGGTGTGTGCCCAGACCCCGGCTGGATTTGGCTTTGGTGAGTGCAGCGTTTCTCTTGCTGCTGCCCATCCTGCTGCCATGGAAAAGCTTCTGGACAGGGTGCAGTTTGCCACGGAGATTGCTGGGGCCCAAGTGGGCTGTGGGTGCACTCTACGTGTTTTGCCTGAGGTCATAATGTCCACAGAGCAGCAGGGAGCCCTGGGAAATTCATCTGGTTGGCTGCTGCAGCTTTGTTTCAGGGAGATGTGGAACCAGCCTGTTTGTCATTTTCATCCTCATCACCCTCAAGCCACACACCTGACTGGAATGTGTTTAATGTGTACCACTGACCAGGAACTTGGTCTGTGGTATTTCTCCATGAGCAACAGGAAGGGCTGTGAGCTTCCTGCAGGATCCCCAGATCTGGTCTTCTGGAGCACAGATATTTGGGAGGGCTCCATATGAGTTTTTGCTTTTTGACTGTTTCTCTGGAACAAGACTGGCAAATTATAGCTTGAGATTGTCACACTGATTAATACTAATAATGCTGGTGCAGCTCCCCAAAGTGCATGAGGCACTGATGAAAGTGCTAGTTTCAATTTATTTATTTTTCAGGCCAAAGATTTCCACACTTGCACGACTCCCTTTGCTGCCATTTTCCATGCAAGGGGCCTGCGTGCCCCTGAGACTGATATCGCATCTGCTCCTCTGTGAAGACAAAGATAAACTGGTTCATGGTGTGTTGTTATTTCACTTGCTCTTCAGCATAAGAACAAGCAGTAAGAATGCATTTAAGATGTTAATGAAATTAATGAAAGCCAGATCTCGGAAACAGCTGAGATTGTTGACTGTCTCAGGCAGATTTGTACTTCATTTTAATTACAGATGAGCCAGAACCAAAACCCTGATTAGAATTGCTCCAGATTTTGGATCCACATCTCTCAGCTTTGCAGTTTGGACTAGTTTCCAGTGTTTAATTCTCTTCCCATTTCATTGTTCCTTCTGGTTTTACTCCAGGTGTTTTAATGTTTTCATTTTGTCTCTGTGAAAGACTGGCCTTGGTGACGGACACGGGAGCTGCTGCCACAGGTCCCACTGGGGCTGCAGAGGCATAATTTGGTAGCAGGATGTGCTGATACACAGGGAGGGAGGGTGTACTAGACTTTGGGCTGATAAACATTTCTGTGCCATCTACGCAGGCAGGTGGCTGCCCCTACTGGCTTTCTGGCAGCTCAGTGAAATACGGTCGGTGGGAAGTCCTCCTTCGGTTCAGTGGTAAATGTCTTTCTCTCTGGCCTGAAATAGCCATGACTCTTCACCAGACCCCCAGCCACAAATCTCATTGATAGTTCGTTGCCATGCCTTCACCCATAAAGCCAGAAGACCCCATCGATGGTGTGATGGTGTCAGTTTGCACGTATATCAATTCCATCACAGAATTTATGCTTTGATTACAAAGAAAAGCCTCTTGGAGACAGTGTATTAATAATGATCAAATTCCTTTTTATGTCTCCTGGATATAAGGGGACCTCGAGTCCCTCCCCAGGGAGAGAGAATGGTCTGAACAGCCCAGTTAAAAACCTCAGAGGCAGCAAGCACATGGGAAAGGCTGGTTTATTATCTTTGTTCTTTCATTGCTATACTCAAATCCCAGGAACAGTATTACTTTGGGCTACAGATACTGTGCTGTGTATTTTTAGGGAAGGTTGAGAAAAACACCTGATCGAAAAGGCTTTAAAAACACTGATAAGAGAGGGAGAGGAAAAAATAATTTACATTGAATGCTACAGTGCTTCATTTACACAATGTAATAAAAAGCAAATTTTGTGATTCAAGTAATGATTGCAGGTTATTAAACTAGGCTTTAAAGACTGTATAAATGAAAGGCTTTTAATAAGTGATAAACATGGATGATAATGCACTTGAAAATAGAGAGAATCTTTATTAAATTTGACACATTTGTTCTCCACCCCTCCAATTCCCTGCTACTTTACTTGGTCCCTCGATCACAATCACAAAAATGCACTATAGAGATGAAGCTTAAGCTGGGAAAGCACCACCTTCCATCACTACCAGGGCCTGGAGAAGATGATGTTTTGGGAAGAGGCTGTAACACCATGGATTCCTGCTGATTG
Organism: Nycticryphes semicollaris; assembly: GCA_013400055.1. Classification (NCBI taxonomy): domain Eukaryota; kingdom Metazoa; phylum Chordata; class Aves; order Charadriiformes; family Rostratulidae; genus Nycticryphes; species Nycticryphes semicollaris. The sequence continues at coordinate 391,964 of VXBJ01001593.1, read as the reverse complement.
GAGCAGGGGTTGTGGGGCAGCTAAAGCAGGTGGGACTCTGCTTCTAGAGCCAAATTCATATCACTAAATGATTTCCATCTACGTGTGGAAGAGATCTCTCCTACGCCAATCGTTGGAAGATTAAGCAGAGAGCTCACTGAGACATGAAACTTGCTCTCCCTGGACAGCCATTCAGTTAGGAAATTGGCAGCTGGTGATTCTGGCAGGCACTGGGGCTGATGGGCAGCACTGAGCTGTCCATTAGGGCCTGATTCAGAGCATATTGACACCAGTGGGTGTCTTCTCACTAGCTTGAAGGATCTGTCCTGGGAAGTGCAGGAGTGAGAAACTTTGACAGTGATTTTCACTGCTTTGTCATTTCCAGGGTTAGTTTGGACTGTCAGGAGATAGGGACCTACTGACCTGGAGAGGAGGTGGCAGAGGGAGGGGCAGAGCTGTGCTGCTAAGCTGTGCAGCACAGAGTAGAGCCTTCCTCCTCTCAACTGGTAATAAACTGATGCTAGTGTAAGGGAAACTGTTCTCACAGATCCTGCCTTTTGATTAGATATCTGAGAGTCATAAAAAAACTTCCTGTTATGAGGGTGAACATATCAGACAGCCCTGCCCAGCTGTGGGTTTGGATAACTTAATTTTACCTGCTCAAATTGCCTCCTCATTTGAGTGGAATATTCTGCTCTATTTTGCCTAAATTATTAAAGACTGATGAGGTTTCCAACCTAGAAGTGGCTGCATTTTGGTGATGGATGAGTTGATTCTTGTGTGGATATAGTAATCAAAGCATTTTTAAGCATCTTCAGCATGAAAGGCACAATATAAGTGTAAAATATTATTTTGTGCCATGCAGCTGCTCAAATCTGAAATACACATTATGTCTCGGTAATATAGACAGTGCTTAAGACTGTTAAATTAAACTATTAAAGCCTATAGAAAAAACAGAGATGACAGAGTGCAAATTAAATCTGAATTATCGTTAAATTGCTGTGCCAGTAGTTTTCAAACACATTCATAGTGACCTGGAAGAGAGCAAGGGGAGTGGAATGACATTCACACCTCCTAATTGGAGTCATTATCGGTACTTTGTTATTGTGCTGCCCACAACAAGGGCATCCCTGGGACGGCAGTGACACGGGTAGGGCAGAAGGATGCCTCTGGACCACAAGGGATACAAAGGGATGTAGTGAATATTCTGCCATCTTTCTGATTTAAAGCCAGGACATGGCCAGGCAGTCACTCTGTCAGGCAGACAGATTTTAAAGGCGATAAATGACTGCAGGCCCTTTTCTGTGCAGGATGACTGAGGTGGGAAAGGGGAGGCACGGTGCATGGCTGGATTATGCTTGTGAGAAATGCCGGTCCTTCCTCCCCTCTTTCTCCCCTACTAACAGCCCAAGCTCAGTGGGGGGCCTCGCTGGACCAGGGTCTCATCATAATTCCAGCTATGGGCCTTCATGGAACATCAGATAGAAAAGGAGCTTTCTAAGTCATCTAAATGATCTGCCTGCCAAAACATGAGCACACCTGACATACGTTCTCAGGTGCTTTGTCCGGTTCATTTCTATCCAATTGCAAATGACAGAGCTTCCTTTGGAAGTTTATCCCTGCCCCAGTGTCTAATAAACACTGCACAGAGCATTTTAAAATTGAGATTTCACCTTTGTTTTCCCCATTTCATTACTCATGATGGTATCTCCGTGTACCTCTAAAAATCCCTTTCCATCCGTTATCTTTATGAGTGCTTGCAGGCGTGTGGGTATCTGTTTATTGTGAGTCAACCTCACACCAATCCATCAGTTTGTCTCTTGGAGCACTTTATGACAGCAGAAAGTGATTAATTTTCAAAGCAGACACAACCTTTAATCTGCAGAAAGGGAAACAAACTTCCCCCCACTTCTTTGCTGATTGAATCTGGAAATGAGTGAATGATACCCGACTCAAATGGGTTTCTAAAATAGTTTTCATTAAATATAATCGGTCAGTGGTGATCATCAAAACTGTCTTGAAGATTGGCCTATATATGTATACGGTACTAAAGTCAGAATGAGCTCAGTGATCGATATTCATCCAACATCTTAATCTGCTCAACAGTATTAAATGGATTTTCCCAACGTCCCAGCAAAGCAGGGAAATAATGTAACTCTTGAGCAGGAATATTAAAGCAAAGAGAATAAATGTGGTGTCCAAATCAATGCTGAGCAGCTCTTGACTTGTATCTTTGTACCTGTCATCCTGCTGTTCTCATCAACTGGTGCAGTTACAGCTGGGGAAAACTCCCAAGGATGGCCAAGAAAAGCCCAGGTTTGGTAAAATTGGAGGAAACACCTCGGTGTGACTTCCCCCTGTAGGTGTTTTGCAGTCCCACATCTGTCAGCTGCTCATTGCCAGTGGCTGAACTGGGACTAAACCTGAGTGCTCACACAACCTTAGTTCTGACTATAGTTTATTTGTTTTCTGGTAGGTTTATTGGTTGTTGGGCTCCTGTATGAATGATGGGAACACAGATCCCTGTCATTAAGTCCATCCCTTGCTCTGCTGCTAAAATACATTTCCGGCTTCCAGTGTGGGGCTGAACCTTGGCCCATGAGAAGGTAGATTCAAATATGCAAATAATTTTACACAGTGCTGCATTATAAAAATCATACTGGTTTTATATACCTATACAGTTAGCTCAGTAATGGCTAGACATCCATGGTCCTCCCTAGATGTACTGCAGGAAATCTTTTCAATTTCCCTGCTGCAAAACGAGAGGGTAACTAACGGTGTATTTAATTTAGTTATTTAAGGCCAAGTCTGCTATGGGACATTTGTCCGTGGCTATGGCTTCTGGAGAGATTTGAATGAGTGACTGAGAAGAATCTGAATCATCCAGTCATGCAAATTAAACTATTTCAATAATATGAGGGCTACTTTTCCTGATCCATAGTAATTGATGAGGCTCATTATATGTTAATATCACTCCTTTTTTTAATCTTACATGTACTTCGCTACAGTGTTTCAATGTGAAGGTGTAATTAAGATTCAGATGGCAATTTCATTCTAGACTGCTCTCTACCGTTGCTTAAATAAAAATTAGCGCTTGGAATGCTATTTTCTCTAGATGCAGAAAAAAATGTTCTTTTTGTTACTTCAGATATAAATCCATTCATCCACTGCTGAATTTTCTAATTGTGAAAAAATGCTAAGTGCTGCCTCTTCCAGGCAATCAGTGCTGCTCTCCCCTGCTCTGTGGTTTGGTGCCTCCGTGGTCTTGTGTTCAGTGCAGCATCAGTTCCGAAATGCACAAAACCTCTGACTTCCATGGCTACAGCTGTGACCAGTGACCAGTTCCTCCACCTGTATGTTGATGTTAATTATCAGCGAGCGTGTGGTGCTGGTGGGTACAGCAGCCAGCCACTCCAAAATCTGCACGACCAAGCTGTTGGTGCGCACATCCTTGCGTGAACCTTCATGAAATCTCATTGAAATTTTGCCAGGCTTACTATACACAGTAAGGTTTTATGTGGGGCTTCAGGTGGGCAAAAAGCCTTGGTGATGGGGGCAGGAAAGGCATCTGTGTGTCTGTCCGCATGTGTGTATCATCACTTTGCTCTGATCCTCTTCTTTATGACCAGGCTCTGGGTGTACGTGGGATTTGATGATTGCCTACCAGTTGACTACACACATGAGCTTACACTGGGAATGCAGCTCGTTGTTGACAGAAATGCTTTGGAACGTAGCGTATGAAAAGAGCAAAACAAAATGTTTCTGTAATATCTTGTGAGGAAAGACAAATGTGGGTGTACATGAAAACATCCAGGCGAGCCTGCTGACACGGGCAGGGAGCGGGGAGACAGGAATTTCTGTGCTTTTGTAAAACGAGTAAAATAGTCACTACCCGGCTACTGGGAAATGCTGAAGTGGATGGCAAAATCTCATAGGGGTTTTTTTGGGGTTTTTTTTTGTAGCAACCACCTTTTGGAAACAATCTTTTTGTTTAAGCTGACATCAGGTGCTTTATGAAACCCACTTTAGAGGTTTTCTTTGCTGGCTGCTTGAAGAGAGCGGGGCCACGTGTCCAGAGCACAAACCTTTTGCTGCCTGGCAGCAGTGGTGCTTGGCAGGACAGACCGGGTGGCTTCTCTGCTCCAAGGGAGTTGTGCATTTTACCGAGCTCTCAGTGCAAGGCTCCGTTGGTGTTCATAGGCTGTAGCATACAGAAATTGTTCCACTAGAGAAATGCAGCTGCCCTGGGGGCAGAAGAAGAGTGGAAGGTGGGAGGCTGCCTGTGGCAGGGGCTGCAGCCACCATGTGGGCAGCGGGCAAAATCCCACCCCACCTCACTGTTGGAATGGACAGGATGATGTACAAACACTTTTTCTATTGGAGTAAGTGCTGGCGGGTCTGTAAGAGCCAGAGTGACCATCATCCTGCTCTGCAGTGGAGAGCACTGTGCAAAATCACTGAGTTCCTTTTTGACTCAGTTTTGACTGTAAATTGGAGGAGATCTTCCCCAAAGGTGCTGAAAAAATGATTACGTTACAGTGATGCTATGGGGGGGACCGTGTGAGAAGAGAGAGCTTTCTGCCTGACAGCTGCTTTAAAGATGTAAGAAGAAATGCAAAGATTTGGCTTCGCTTTGCACCATGTGGAAAAGCAGGATATGTCTTTCAAAAAAGGAATTTATCACAGTGTTGTAGTTTTGAAGGACTGCAAATGGTGTGGGTCCTACTCTCCCCTGGTGTAACTGCAGCTCCTGCTCTCGGCTCGGCTCGCACAGTAGCAGGGATTTGGGGCTGCCCATCCGTGCAGGTAACTGCGGTGGGAGTGTGCTGTCTCTGTGCCATGTGTTGTACCTTAATGTGAGTTTTGGAACTGGGCCTGTTTTTAATAAATTGTCCCTTTTCTTCAACTGCTTCCTGTCTAAATACTGTGCGCTAGTCCAAAAATGAGCAACCATCACAGCAGCTGTCAGTGGATTTTTGTATGTGCTCGGCAAAGACCCTCTGAGGAATTTGCTTATTAAACAGCCGAGCTATCAAAAGTGCCTTTTCCTGCCATAAAGGGCAAAAAGCACAGAGAACCGAATGAAAGTTCAATGAAATTCTGTTGCAGTTTAACAAGAACGGGCCTCGGAAAGAGATCTCTTCTGGCTGGTGCCTGCAGCAAAGAGAGTCAAAATTATGCTAGAGTCTTGAGCATAAAACCTTCACCGTCTTTGCTTTGACCCTTTCAGGGTATACTGGTACTTTTGACATGTTGCTGGTTGATACTCTCACCCCTGGAGCTGAGCTGGGCTGGGTGGTGTTTGTAGGGCATTATGTGCAGCAAAGTCTTGCCTACTCATGGACCAACTCTAATCTCAGAGGATGGGGATTGTTTTTTCAGCTGTCAGCATTTCATATTTGATCTTGAGGAGAGAAAGTACTGACCTCAGTTGTAAGAAAACAAGTGAAGGTATACAGACACACCAGGTGTGTCTGCAACTTTTGGTGATTGAGTAGAATGGACCAGGACTCACCAGCCTGGAATAGAGATGGACCAAGTGGACTTCTGGTGGAGATCTGGTGGACAGGAGAGGGCATGGAAGCAGGCAAGGAAGGATGTGGCTTCACACATCCAGAAGTCACTTTTTTGTTTGCTGTGTTGTTTGATGGCTAATTCTAAAGGAGCAGTGGTTAGATAATTGCTGTTGGAGGAAAACCTGTGAGAAGATGAGGGCCAGGGGTGATAGTGGAGAAACTGTCCTAGGAAAGCACTGGGGAAAGGCTTGACATAAACAGAAGAAAGGCAGAACATGCATTTTTGCAAAGAAGGAAGCAAAATGATCTGATTTGGAACAAGGGTGATGTTAAAGAGAAGTACCGTGTCTGAGAGACAGACAAACTGATCACAGGAATTAAGGCTATTCATTTCCATGGTAGCACAGAAATGTGCTGTCTGCTTTTATTCCATTGCAACCTGGTTTTGGCCATTCTTACTCTGAGTCACTGCCGGAGGGTGTCCTTTAATGCTGCCCTCCTGTACAGAATTCAGGAGCAGGGCTCTTTTCCGGATCTAAGTCTTTCCATTATCTTATTTCTTTCCTAAGGGAGCAAAATTGATTCCCAATAAAGCAGCTCGTTGATTTTTAAGATTCTAGCACTTGCCTGTTTATTTGATCTTTTGGTTTTCCGTTTAATGGGTTGCTTGCTCCTATCCCACCTCTAAATGTCTTTCACCCAGTCTGGGAGCATGGACTGCAGCTCCACATCCTGGCTATTGCAAGCTGTACCCCTTCTCCAGGGATTCCCACCACATTGTCAGATATGGAAGATAATAAAAAATGTTTATCCTTTTCCTTCAGTGGATTTGACTTTTGTTCATTTTGTCCCTGTCTGTCAGGACTGGATGAGTGGAAAGGAAGGTGGAATCGCTGAAGCTCTTTCATCACAGACTCTGCTTTGCTCTCCCCTTATTCCCCAGAGTAAAATACCAGTTTCTTTCATATCATACCCTTGCTTGTTCTTTATGCTTGCTTTTTTCCATCCCATCATAGCCTTTGATCCGTGTTGCATCCACTCTTTTTGGTGCTGAGAGATCCTCAGTTTTAAGGCATTTCCTCTTTTAGTGAATATGACAGTAATAAATATCAGACCATGGTCCAGGCCAACAGTGCAACACATACCTTGATATTTCTTATTTATTCCTGATTAGTGTTCACACACTCAAACAGCCAATTTCCAAGTTAGAACATTTCTTCTCTGTCTCTGACCACTGCAAACTCTTCCCTTATTTTTTTTTTTTTGTGAAGGAGAAAAGGTTTTTTCTTCCTGCTTTTTAGAGAAATGCAGTGGCAGTGAGGAGGCTGGGTTAGGAAGCTGGCTTGTAACTTTGCACATCATACACAGGGTTGAATAGGACCAAGTCTATTCCTCAGAGTTACTTGGATTGTGCAGCACTAGGCTTTTGGTTGTGAATGATGCAAATACTGTGCAGATGAAAAAGTGAGCATGGCTATGTCTGTTATCCAGCATGATTTTTCAATACTTTCCTGAAGATAACTTTTATTCAGCAGGAAGCCAGTTATTTGACACACTGTGTACTTCTTGTGGGTAGTACCTCCCTACAGGATTCCGGATGGCTACTGGCAGAACAATTAAGGGTGTATATTTTAAGCAGTGCTTTCAAGAGATGCTTACAACTCTTGTTACTTGCTAGGAGACTAGGAGTTGCCACACCAGGTGAAACTGGCAATCATTCTTCTCCAATGAGCTACCAGTGATGGTATCTGAACTCGGATGCTTTAGGGAAGATGCAGGACACTATGATGTGCCATAAAGGAGCTTCCTCTGACTCAACCCACCAGAGCTGGCTGGTGCCCTGTAATGTGTTGATGTAGTGTAGACAGTGATTTTTAGCTCACGACTGACGTTTGGATTAGTCGTCAACGTTTCATGGCAGAGCAGAGACGGAAGCAAAGGTAGCTGGAGCAGGTATGACTTGGCCAAGTGTGGACCCAGGGAAAGCCAGGGTAATTGAAATAGTGCAGTGGAAATTCTCAATTTTCATTACATTTATTACTCACAATCCATACAGTTTAGTCCTTTCCTTTAATTGGATATATTAAGTCAATCATCTATGCAGGTCCATAGGCAAATATTTTAATGTGTGTCTTAATTTGCTCAGAATGAAAATAAGCTTTGCTAGTGAGTTCTTCTGGTCTATTGTGAAGCAGCAAAGACTTGTGAGCCTCTGAATTACCATGAAACTTGAATGAAAAATAATGTGCTTTTTTCCTCATTACTTAACTAATTTAATGCTGCTTTCATTTTAACTGCTTTTATATGTTGAAGTGACTGGTATTTTGCTCTTCTTCCCTCATATATTTGAGCCAGCAGAGCGATCACTCAGTTTTGATCTAATAACCATGTAGGAGAATGGGGCCACTTGACTTCCTGTAATTTCTTGACCCACCACCTATTGAACGGAGAAGTAACGCAGGATTGATACAGATGACTTGGCTATAAGATCTCAATATATAGCATGTCAGCATCAGCCTGAAATATCCTGCCTGGAGAGTGTCAGACGTGAGCATTGCCAACCCTGACATCACCTGCCTAGGGAGGCTGTGCCATATCAGTTACTCTGGCAGGTGGTTCCTTGGAACAAAGAGAGATTAAATATCCCAAATAATTTTACTCAGCTGTGTAACCCATTATTAAAAAGAACGTTTAAATAAGGTTTGTGCGTTACTTACTCTCTGGCTGCATAATGACAGGACAACGGGCATTGCTGGCTGGTTTCATAGGGGTGGGAGGCACAGACGCCATGCGGTGGCAAGGCTCCACTCTTGGGTTTTTAAGAGGGCATTTGCTAGAGAAAGACATGCACAAGCTGCAGAATTGCAGCAGCTTTAGCTGTGGTTATGTGGACAAATCCATTTTCATCCAGCACTCTCAGCAGGATGGAGCTGGGTAGGACTGCAAATTGTCGAGTACATTGGCCCGTGGTGCAGTGGCCGATTTCACACTCCTGCCCTCAGGGACACACCAGATGTTTCTGCCCAGGCAGACTCACAGGCACCAGGATTCCACCTCTTGCTCTCTGCAGAAAGTAATCAACTTGACTTTGGTGGTTTGGATTTTTTCTCTGGTGTTCCAAAGCTTCGGCACCTGTCCTGGTTTTTGATACAAAATACTCTCCTGTAGAAAACTCTCTTGACACAGGGACAATGCATGTTGCCATCTACACTGAATTCTTGTATTCTGGTTTTCTTGGAACTTTGCTGTTTGGGGAATCCGCATCAGTAAAGCTGTGATAATACGAAATTCAGCTTGTGCTGAATTGCCTGAGTTTGATGGCTAACCCATACTAGTGGCCACACCGTCCCAACTTGGCTGCTTTTCTTTCCAGATGTAGGTAGATGAGAGCTGGCCCCCTTTTGTTTACACTGTGCTGCAAACAGCCTTGCAGTTGCAAGAAAGTCTGTGATAATGATAGCACCTATTTTGAGTGCAAAATGATCCTTAAAAAAAATTTAAAAGGTGACTTGCAAAAAAAAAAAAAAAAGAGAGAGAAAAAGGAAAGAACAGAGAAAGGACTAAAAAGAACAAAAGAACATACCTAGGTCAGCTGCATGCACAATTATTCACCACTCTTGAAAGTGAATGGCAAATCTTTCTTTCCTCTGCAATTCCAAGCTGCTGAATTGTTCTGGGATCTCTGATTTACCTGAATATCCTCTCTTATGCGGAAATCAAACTCTTAGTGTTGCTTATATATTCTTCTTGCAGTTGAAAATCCTGAGTACTTTTAACATTTCATCTACTCTCTTTACTCCATTGAACAGAAATAATGGAAAGAAGATAGAGTGATAAAGAAAAACACCAATGGGAAGTAGCAGGAAAACTGATTGATGAGACATAATGTAGTTAAGCAACAGATGTTAAGCACCGTTAACTGATTGTCTTATTATTTTCTTCCAAAGCCTCATCTCCCCCAGCCCTCACAGGCCGAGTGATCTGGATGTATGTATGGCAAGTCAATGCAAATCAGAAGCAAAACATTTGCCCGCAGACTTCTAAGGAGCTTTTCAGTTAGACAGTGGTGGTATAAATGCCAGCCTGATCTGATCTATTAGTGCAGTTAAGCCTAACCTCTCTAGCCTTTTAAACATGGAAAAACAACAGCTCTAAGTGGCTGTGAGGTTCCAATTACATTTGCACCCCAGAGGGACACAGCGGTGACCTGGTGCTGATGGATTTATGAGTATGTTATCTGACAGGAAGGCGGGTTTAAAAACAATTGCTGCAACACATGCTTAGTTATTACACTAAACTACTTTCCTTGGCTTGGATGTCTCTGTTTTTCTCCTTTCGGCAAGGTCAGGTAGTCCAGGGGATTCCTACTACTGATATGAAGATTATTTTCTCATAGTTGTTTCAGAAAATCAAATCAAAACTAAAGTAATTTTTAACATTAAAAAACCCCACACCAACATTTGAATCACTAGCACCGTGAGAAGCCTTTTGCTTCAGATGTTTTTTTTAAAGGCTGAGAAGATTATTTTGTCTGACTAGTCTAAGCAAGAGAGATTTCAAATGTAAAAGAATGAGTTAGATTTTTGTGAATGCTTTTACATCTAAATCCTTGCAATAAATGTGCTTTACTGATGTCTTGTCTACATTATATCATATAAGAACTTGATTTACTTAGCTGGAAGCCATAGAAGATTATTCTTGAAAGTTATGAATTGCTTTCCTTGTTCCTCTGGAGCTTTTTATTCTTCTTTGGGGTTAATCATTATGAAGCAAAGAATTAAATATTGATGGGCAATAATTAAAACATTTTAAATGGGCTGAAAAATATACAATTCTCATGATTATGAAAGTGTTCAAATTAAATAGTGCTATTTCAGCATTCTCTAGTATGTCACAAACCTACATGTGTACATTCCATCTCTAAACAACTGTCCTGTGTAATGGTTTCAGTTTTACAGATGTATTCACCATTAGCCTGTGTGTGAAGACTACTAAGCAGTTTTTAATTAACTTATGTCAAATGTTGCATAGCGGTACATCAACAAGAACTTACAAGAAGAACAAATCTTCATTCAGCTCAGATCAATACATGTACATAATTCATTACACCTGTACAGAAATATCCTACAAAGACACCTTAACTCTGACCCATGAGGCTTTGCAGACAGCAGATGTCTATTTTAATAATTACTGCAGTAAAGATGAATAGGAATATACCCTCAGATGCTGCTGCACGTATTAGCACTTAATGGTGCCTATATGTCATCTATCTGCTTGCATTAAATTGTCTAAGTTAACATCTTGCAGAGCTAGGAGCTGAACCAGGTGTTCGAGCCATATTAGCCCCAATTAACATCCTCTTTGATCTTGCAATAGGTTGATGGAAGTGAATGGCATGGACCTGAGCTTTGGGTTCATCTGAAAATGCCTCTTTCTTTAGCAGACTCTAATTTTGCCTTTTCAACTCTGTAGAGCCTGCCTACCAGGCAGTGTCAATGCGTACCTATATACTACTGAATTCCTATCTTTTCAGCAGCAGTATGGCCCAGATGCTCTCAGGGAAGTTGTGTAGCCGTGCTCCATTCTGCTGTGACTAAGTTGCTTACACCAAAATGTATAGCGCCCATTTTGAAGATAGTGTGAGTCTATCTGCATCTGGTGCAAAGTTCCACGGTAGATCAGCTCTAAAATGTGAGAAGCTCCTCACTTGATTTGGTAAGACTGCAAACCATGTTTGGGCTATCCAGGAGAAGGCAGCCCTTTTAGTTTATAAGCTACTGAAAGTTTAAAAGTTACTATTTTTATATTCCAGTAAGAACTACACTTTGGGAAGAAAAAAGCTCCAACACCATTCACTGTGTAACATTTTTGAAAACGTTCCTTCTGTTTTCCCATAGTTTCATCTTGGCCGTTCACTTTTTCCCCTAGTGAAGGACAGGTGGTTGAGTTTCTGACAGTCTCAGCTGGTTCAGATGTCCCTGAGTACCACCACTGAAGTTCTTGCAGTGGCCTGGGTGCCAGTACTTAGCAAGCGAAGATCTCTACACAGAGTTAAGAGTCTGATGCCTGAAGCAAGCGGCTGAAGAGGTCCATGGGTGGGTATATTTGGATGGGAGGTCACCACCAGTGCTGTAGCAAGAGGAGGAGAGATGAGAAGAAATCAGGGCACCGTGACAGACAATTACATGGGCTTTGTCTCCGAGTTGCACAGAAAGTAGTTTGACGTAGCCAACAGCTTTCCTGCATAGCAAAATTTCCCTCTTAGCAGTCTGTGCATGGATCAGTCAGGAGCGTGACGTCTGCTTTAAGAATTTTTCCTTATTCCAGTTGCCTTTCAAGTAAGTGGACACTGAGGTACAAGGACAAGAAAATTTAAATATGTGAATGGCCAATAACAAGCAGCTTTTGCAGAACTCACTGCCTCGAAAGATCTCTGCAGCAGCAGTATTTCCAGTCCATTTTCTCTAGCTGATCCCTGCTGCCAACCCTACTGTATAAAACAAACCAGCTTGGGACAAACAGGAGTGTGTAACTTATCCATCCCTGCACCTCTCCAGCTATAGCCTCTCGCTGCATAAATCGATGGACTATTTATCTGATGAGGCAGAGGGATTTTCACTTCACAGCGTGGTTCCTATTTGAAACTTGCGTAACCTCCCTGTGACTGCCAGGTTAGTGGCAATAACACATTTTACTGAGAATATTTGGCAAGGAGGGGTTTTATTTTGTGCTTTTCCTGTCTGACAGATGGTTTTTGGTTGAAGCAGGAGTAGAAATTCCCCACAGTAGTTGCAGGGAGACTTGGCCACATCCACTGGCATTAATTATAATAATTGTCCTTCGTAATTAGCCACGCGCCAGAGCTGGAGGCACAACGTCACGTCTCTGCTGACTCCATCTGATTGTCGGGTCCTTTTGCGGATTGCTCTCCCACAACTGGGAAACAGATTGTTTGGGCTGGAATTAGAGAGTTGTAGGTAGGCAGCAGCTGCTCTTGAGCTTTTTTTGTATGCTAGTTGGATGTGTGAGATCAAATTGGTTTTGTTCATTTAACAGCCTGTTCAATGGAAGAGGAAGAACAACATGAGCCCCTGTAACTGGTAACGCACTGTTCTGATAGAGGCTTTGCCTTACATGACACTTAGGTGTGTTTATGACTCTAGAAATTACTTGTTCCTATTCCCCTGCAAATGTAGGAAACAGCCCTATGTGTACCTACTTCTGGCAGAGAAACTCTTACTCATTGCATGTAATACCGGACTGTGCGGGTGGCATTTGGTTTCACCTCAACTTGATGTGGGCATTTACTCAGTGAGTACAGCGCTAACTGAAATTACACAGGGATTTTCTGCCTTGCAATTTAAACCTGGAGCTCACCTTACTGTGAGACCCTCATATTTAAGCTGTCAGCCTGTGTACAAAAAGGAGGGCTTTCACCTGAGCCCTGAGCCTCAATGATGGTGAAGAACCCAGGCTTACACATTTCCTTAACACGGTCCCCTTCTTTCTGGACTAGCACACGGGTTGTATAAAGCTTAGCAACCTTTCCTAAAAGGATTTCACACCAGGAGGAACTGAGTACCTCAGGAGTGATAATCTTCACTAGGAATTGTGAATTTTGCAGGTGGGTTACTGCAATAATCTACATAAGCTAACACTAGTCGTTTGGATAGCAAGGTTGGGATGATGAGGTTTACACTACTGAACTTCCCTCTGAAACTTAGTCCTTTGTATCACAAGTAGTCGGTCATATCAGGCTACGGATTGCAGAACTTGGTTGTCGTTCCTACGTCAGCAGAACTGTAACATCCTCCAAAATGTACAGTGCATTTGGTCATGTCCACAGCAATGCTCTGAATTCTCACAGTTTGTTTCATCCTAACATACCAAAGCATGTCACAAACCTAAGTAATGAAGGTATTTGGATAGGGTGGGCAGGCAATGTAAGGACCACGTTATCAAAACGCAAGTTTAGTGTTCAGAGAGGTTAAAAGTATTGCCCAGACTGTGCTGAGATTCAAATCCAGAGTCCTTGCTGGCCAGTCCTGCCCTTAGACATCAGACCAGGTGATCTGCTGATGTGGGTGACACTTCTGCTCTTGTCATTGGACTCGGACTGAGTTAGCAGTGTGCGAATCTGGCTCCTACAACGTTGTGTGCAAATTTGTGTTTCATGTTCAGGGTACAGCATCAATGCGATATTGAAATGAAATCCAATTTGTGTCAAGCATCCTTGACAACGTAGATACTGCAGTGATGCTGTAGTGAGTGAACAGGTAACTAACCATGCAGAGCCACAAGATGGAAGTTTCCCAGAGCCACTCTGATGCAGTATGTTATGAAGCATTGTTGATCAAATGATTAACTTCACAAAGCAAAACAAAGGTACTCCACTTTATCTGGAGAAGGAATGCAAGGTGGCTGCCAAACCTGAACTGTGGAAAGCGGTCTGTGCTCATTGTGCTCTACTAAGTCTTTTAGAAATGGCAATTAAATGACAGTTTTTTTCTTTTTTGACAAGGCTGACACCAGGGGTGAGTCTGACTTTTTGCTCTGCTCAGTCTGGGCATGTGGGAGCAGAACGATCCAGCTTGCTGTGGTGCCTAAACCAAAACTTTCAGAGAAAGTGAGACAAATCTGTATATTTCCCTCCTGCATCAAGTGCATCAAGTGACTTCAGCTTACAAAACTGCATTACATTATTAAAGCTAAACTCCAAGGAAGTGGGTGGCCCAGTGATGTTATTTCACCTCCCAATTCTGTTGGTAAATCTGTCATCTTAATGTCAAGTGAGAATAAATTTTGGTGGCTGTGATCTAGGGGTTTTTCAAAAGCAGGGAGTGGCTAATGGTAATGGCTAGTAGTGTTAAATGTTTGCTTTTTGCAAAGGAGGTGACTACGACTTGTACTAGTCACTGTAAAGAGGAAAAGGAGACAGTATTTTCTCCGAAGACCTTCAATTCCCAAACAATTTGGAAAGTTTGGGGGAGTTGGGACTATCTCTTCTCTAAACTGTAGGGGATGTGTCTATGTCCAAGCGGGGGAGTCATTTCTGCAGGCTTGCCTGGAGGAGCAGGCATGGAGCAGAGCAGAAAATCCTCACTTGTTGCCTGTTTGCATTATGCATAGTTTAAATCAGCTCTAAATTGAAAAGAGAAATTTAAAAAGAAAGAAAACCCATATCCAGTGTTCTCAGTATTCAAGAAAAAAAATCCAAGGGAAAGAATCTGCATCTCAATCTCATCGTTGTGTTAAAGGAGAGGTACTGAATTTGCAGAATGGCTGCAGCAAGTTGTGAATAATGTATGAAAGGGAAAAATTGCTTCCCTGTGCACAGAGAGAATGCAAACAGCTGTGCTGTTTGCTGTGTGCTGGTTACACAGATACACCAGCATCGCTGGGGACCCGCAAAGAAGTATGCAGCAAATCCAGAGTTTCTGGGTTTTCCCTCCTGCTCTGGCACCAGCCCTTAAGAAAGTTTAAAATTACTTTTATTTGCTTATAATTACTTTTTGTTCCTTTTCTCTTCTCTTCTTCTCTGTTGGCAGCTGGCCAGTTAAAGGGAGGGAGAGGCCAAATAAGGAAACGTGAGTCTAAATACATTCTAGTTAATACTTTTTATTTTTGAAGCTTATCTTTCTCTTTTTTGGTGTTGTTGTTTATTTACTGCTGATGAAAGATGTGGATGAGTAGACTTGGCAAAAGTCAATGTTTTCTGGTGCTTTAGTTTTCTAAACCAGACCTTAATTTCTGTTGCCTCTGTGTTCACCTACTACCTTGAGTAGTTAATCTACTTTGAAATGGCAAGTCAGAATCTGGCCAAATAAAGGGTTTGTGCTTCAATGCATCACAGGTCAGATCTTTCTGGCCAGAAAATGAGACTTGTACTCAGTTATGTGTCATCTTTATAGTGGTGTTAAGCGAGGTTTAGGGACAGTAGGACACCAGTCTTTTTCAGAAGGTTGTCTAAAACTCTGGTCTTTGAAACAGAAGAGGAACAAATGTAAGCTCATTACTTACTTAGCTTTCATTTAAATGATATAAGCTTTTTAAAAATAGGTAAATAAGCTTTTAATCCTACACTCTGAATTTAAGCAGGTGAGTGAATAGTGAAACACAACTTGAAGATCTGTCCTTCGTTGACAGGAAAACCTTTTGTCTGATGTGGTGAAGAAAAATAAGAAAATTAGTCATTTTTATGCTTTCAAAGCATTGGTTTGATGGTATCAATCCTTTTCTGACAGATCTTGTCTACTTGAGTTACCTGCCACTCTGCTTTATGGAGGTTTCTAGGGCAACTGACATCTTTGTAATGAACCACCCAGCTTATTCTCAGAATTCATAGAAGGCTGCTCTTTGTGGCTCCTTTTCCTTTAGCACTCATAGATTTCAGTACTTCAATTTCTAAAATCACAACAGCAAAGTATTATTATTGTTTATGAGCAAAGGTGAATGATTTCTTCCTTGGATTTTTGCAAGGCTGACAGTTAGGAACTCTTCAACTTTTTCCTCTGTCAGCTATCTTTACAGGCAAAGGGTTTCACAGGCAAGGGGTCTTGGCCAAGAATATTGCTTGTAGCTCTTTTGAACTTTCTTAGGAGTAATATTATCTTCACTGCTCTGGAAAAATGTAGTTGTCTCAGCCTGTGAGCTGGGCTTCTCATCTGACGAACAAGAACTGAATAGAAAGACAGTGGAAACAAAGAGCTCTGGGCCAAGACAGCAGACAGGGGGAGCTTCTGCAGATTATCCATGAAATTGCTTCTATCAAAGACTTGGTGAATCTCGGAAAACTGATACAGGATTTGTATTGGTAGGACCTGATCCTAAAAGGAGAGGAGTTAGTTTCCTGGCTAAAGGAGATGGGAACATTTGCTCTGCAAGTCCACAGCCTGGGGGGAGTTCAATGGGATGCTGTGGTTGCAGAATGCTTGTTTGAATGTGTTTATTATGCGGATGAGGAAAACTATTAACCATGCTACCTGGAAGAAATACATAATCTTATTAGTCTGGAATTCCAGATGCTGGGGGATAATGTGTATACATGTTACAATAATTAACCATGTTTGGCTCCAAAATCAAGTCTCTGTTCTTAAAACACTTTCTTGTGAAGTATGATCATTGGATGATTCCATGTAAGATGGATGGATAGTGATAGAGAGATGTGAAGAAGCTGCACCACAGCTGGGTGCAGTCGAGACAAGAGGCATGGAGTTGCACTGATATATTCACAGAGACCTTCCCCTGTGTATTAATTTTGTGGTCCAGTGATGTCTGAAAGCTCTTTGACAACACTTTTAGCCTGGGTATTATGCATTTGAAAAGCATCTAGCGTGTTGGTGGCAGCTACTTAGGAAACAGTATTCGTTGTTGCCCACTGGTATCGTTCTTCCTGCACTATTGGCTGTGTAAAGGCAGAAGCCGAACAACATTGATCATTCAGGTCTGCTCCTGGTTTCCAGGCCAAAAAGTAACAAAGAGGCTTGCTGGCTCATCAGCCAGCCAAGGATAAATGGGTACCATGCTTTTCACCAGACCTTCTCTATGAGGTGGTAAAGGGAAATGTAGAATTAGCTGTTTAAAATAAATGATAAAGTTACTTTTAATGCTTACACTTCCAGCTGGAACCTGTTTGCTAACACCATCAACCCCAGCCACTAATGCTTCCCGCTTCCCTCATGACTGTCCATTTTCTGCTGCTGGCTTGGTGTAAGAGTATCATGAATAGGATTTTTTATTTATTAGCTGTGTTAATGTGGCACATAGGAGCTGCATTACACTGGGCACAGTACAAACACATTTATTTAGACTTGTGTGAAAATTACTAATGAGAAAAGATGGCTGGCCAAAGCTCTAGGCATTCTGACACCTCTGAATAAAACAATGACATCCCAACAATGTTTAATGTGATGATTCCAACAGAAACTCAGCCAACTGCTTCCAGAAACTCCTACAGCATACCATTAGCCTTCTTTAAATAGTCTATAAAACAGAAGACTTGACAAATGTTAGGAGATGGTCTTTACTGTGAAGTGTTTACAGTCCAAAGCCTCCATCCTTCAGAGAAGTGTCTACTTAGATGATGTCGTCCAGAGTGAAGATGTTGTTACTTGTCTTCTTTAAAATTATGCACACCTCCGGATGGTCAGGACAGAAAGCAAAGGGACAAGAAAGGAAAATTCTAATTTGCTTGAAAAGAAAGAAAAGAAGGAGACTTAAAGCCGAAAGGACTTGCCTGAGGCCACATAGAGAGTCAGTGGCAGAGCCCAGAATAGAAGCCAGATGTTCCGAGTCTGTGACAATATGCCTTACCAAGAATTTAACAGGGAGATGTTTTCCTTCAAAGTCTCCTTTTGAATTATTTTTTGGTTGTCGTTTTATTTTTTGAAGGATATCTAAAGAATGGCGTGGGGAGTTTCAAACAAAAATGATACACTGAGAAATCTAAGCTTTGGGACATTTGCTTAAGTTCTGATTTACCATGAACTGCTCTGATCCTAATTCTTAGGCAGGAACCTCCAAGATTGTATGAGTCTATAAATATTTGCTTTATTCGCTGTGAAGAGTACAGGAAGTTCTGAGTTAGCCTAATTTAGGCTCCAATATAGGCTATTTATGTACTACCTCCTAGGATCACCTCTGATTACTGAAAGAGTGACCTTATTGGAAACCAACAAAGCAGGTCTGCAGTTAATTATAAAGGATTCAGAGCTCACTGCAGAACTCTAACAGAGGTATTTTTGTAGATGATGTTACATGTTTTTATTTAACAGCTCAAATTAGGAGAGCTAAAACAGATGGCGTACTTGTTACTGCTCTCTGAGAACACCTATGAAAAGACACTGATAATAACTGGGAGAGGCCAAGCCTAATAGGTCAGGAGTAATGGCAAAGATCAGGCTGTCTGGTCTCTCTAATTACCATCTGAAAGCAATAATGAACTGGTCAGTGGGGTCAGGAACAGGTGATACTGTGTGGAGGGGAAGAAAGAGGGGTTTGTTTATCTGCTGCATTTGGAAAAAGTGGTTTAAACACTTTTTTAACTTTATGATAATGGCAGTGACTTAATCTAATCTAAATGTGGCCTTTAGTGAAAATTTGTGCTAGGATTTTTCCAAAATAATTTCCTGAAGGAAAGAAGAATCTCTCTGAGCAAAGTTCAGAGCAATGTCTGAAGAGAGAAACGTGAAAAGCTGACTTATGGGACAGCAAGTTTATACATGGGATGATGCTCCTCTGGGGCATTATAGAAAATGATTATACCAGATTTTGTTCATCAAGGCAAAGTAAGCTCAATCAGATACAAGGCGAAGCCCTTAGGAGGGGGAGGAACATATTCAATTTAGTGAGGCAACTGTGATAGTAATTAAAGCCCAGATGGAAACCTTTGAATGTGTCTGGCGTCTGTGTATCCGCTGTGTTTTTTCTGTTAACTTGACATTATAAAAGGAGCACCCAAAGAATAAAGAGATGGTGTTTGAAATTTCATCAGTCAAGCACTGTCCCAAATTTGATTTATTGTAAACAATCTTCAAAAATTGCTTTGGATGTATATGATACAGGCAGAGAGTTTTCTCAAGTGGTAATTCACAAAGAGAGAAATTGTACATTATTTCTAGATTTGTCTTCGCTGAAATGCAGTCAGGATTAATCACACCATTTGCCAGCTCTGACTGTGAACCTTTTGTACTTCGGACATATGGATAGAATTTGATTCTGCTGTTATATATTCTCTCTGAAGCAGAGCGCTATGCTATTTACTTTATGAGCGGATATACGGCAAGATTTCAGTAAAAAACCCTATACAATATAAAAATTAAAGTAACAATCAAGGATTAAAAAGGGAAATGTTGTCCTAGTTTTTCCCTCTAATGCACAAGCCAAGAGCTGTGTATGGATGTTGTATGGAAAGACTGTTAAAGGGTTAGAAATATGTAAGGAGTGATTTGCTGTTACTGCTGAATGGAGGGCTGGGGGTGGCTGTAACTCTGCTGGGCTGTCGCACGCACCAGGAGCCTCCAGTGTCTCCTGCCTTGTGTTTGAGTCATTACTCTATCTGGAGCAGACAGACTGCTTCCAGTCCCAAATCCTCCAGCATATGTACTACTTGATGTCTACTGGTACAGGCATGTATGCTGTGCTAAGATTTACTACTACCACTTGAGTAATTGGAAAATTGCAGCCCGTGCTCACGTTTTTCCTGGTTTGATAAGCCAGGCTCCCTGTCCCAGCATCCCTGACCAGCCCTTCATGTCAGAGCAAGGGGGAAGAGGTTGTTCTTTGGAGCAAGTCATATGTACCAATAAAAACCCCAAACCAAACAGAAGGGAGAGGGGAGATATTCCCCTTCAGGTGTGTTAGATTGCTTTTCCCCGTATCATCTGTAAACATGTATTTAGGGGCTTTTGATCAAGTCAGCTACTCCCTAGACAGACAAGTTTATTGGCAATTTTGTGATGTTACAGTGGCAGTCAAAGCTGCAGTTAAGCATGTGTAATTAGCGGTAATATTAATGGTCTTTAATGATACTAACTCCAGGCAATGGTGTTTTCCCCGAGTTTTCATTACCTTTATGCTGATAATGGCTTACATCCTTTGTACTAAATCCATGCTGCCAAAATCCTTCTGGTGGTTTTCCCTTAAAGAAGTATCTCCATGTGAGCGTATTTCCCCCACATACGCTGGCAGTCTGCATTCTCTCTTTCTTTTTTTTTTTTTTTCTCACTGAAGTACACGGGGCCTCCCTCTTTTGCAGTCTGTATTCTGAAATAACCACAAAAAAGCTACTTCTTAAAAATACAAAGCTTTCTTTTAACAGAGATTTTTTTTGAAGAGCTTTGCTCTTAATCCACCTGCTCTATGGCTACGTTTGCTCCTGCGCTCTCTGCAAGTGCTTCACTACTCACTGATGAGAACCCCAAACCCTTGGTCCCACAACTCATGAATTTGAGAGAGATTAAGTTTCAGATCTGATTTTTGTTTAATCTTTATTTTACCTCAATGTTTAATAATAAAGGGCATAACAAGTGTATGTGTCTAAGGAGGTTTTTTTTACCTAAGTCAGGTTGTTAGCTATAACCTTGGCAGTGGAGACACAGCGTTCGTGGGCTCTGTGATCAATCCTCCGGAAAGGGATAAGAGACTCACAAGTCAATAAAAGACTTGAGCGTAGTGCAAAAGAGGAGCCAATTCCTGATCACCTTTTCAATCAGCTTTTCATTTTTCATCCTGTGACTTTGCTTAAACCCAAACTAATTGTAATTTAAAAAAAATATATCCTTTTTTATTCCCTACACCCAACGTTCTATAAAGTTCGTAAGACCGCTGGTTGTATTTATGGCTCTTATGCCTCTAAAGGGAGGCTGTGGTGCTTTTGTCTGCAATTTCATTGCCACCACGGGACTAAGGTCTGAATCTTGCATCAGTGTACGTAAGAGGAGCCTTGGGAGATTTATGATGGGAAAATGCTGACAGCTCTGTGATTTATTGCAAGGCTAATGGGCAGCTCCGTAGTTCCTGAAAGCTCCAAACCCTTGTTCTCCAGGACAGTTTGTTTCCAATACACTGCCTTTGCTGGATCTTCCCCCCTTCTCTCTGGATGAATGGACCAGGCTGGTGAATATCTATATTGCTGCATTTTCCCTTGGTATTTTAGCAGCCTTTCACTTGTAGGACTTCTTATTGTTGAAATTTGTAAGAGATTTCAGGAACTTCACAGCAGAAAGGCTGTTTTGTGTGAGTTGCCTTTTTTCTTGTTGTTCCCTCCCCAGCCCTGAGTATCTTACATATTCATTGTCACACCGGATACTCCAGCAGCAGCTTTACATTTGCGAGCCCTGGTACTTTGCTGCGTCCAAAAAATGGGTAGGCACCGCACAATACCTACTTTTTAACTTATTTGAGGAGAACGCTGAGAATCTGCATAATGATCTCACACAGAAAGTGCTTTATCTTCACGAGTTAGTGAGTCAGTTTAGGGGTATTCTATTGGCAAAAGCTTTCAGAGAAATTATGCATGGTAAATTAATGAAGGCCGGCTGAGGTATTATTGTGTGTGAATGCACATGCCATTAGAATCAATGGCTGGCTGAAAAAAGTTAACGGTCATTAAGGGACTGTTAAAAAGGCCAGTGGACACAGATTTACTCCCTTGCAGGGCTCTGGTTGGGTTAGGTGAAGACAGAGATTGCTATTTGCCTCCAGGCCACAGGACAGCCCAAGCTTTGTGCTTCCCTGTCCCCATTTCTCTTGGCTTCAGTCACTGGCAGATTTACAAGAGCCTGCAAGAGACCCTCTTCCGAGCAGGTAAAGACCGATGTGTCACTTTTCTTTATCTTAAGAGTGGTTGGTAACAGAAGGTCCAAGTGGGCAAGCTTGAAAGGGCTTAAAGCCTCTGATCATCTCTAGGGGTGTGTGAAATGGAGCTCTTTAACGGAGAAGTTGCAAAAGAGAGGGTTCTGTTTCGCTTTGGATGATGCCACCTTGTCTGAGGGTAAGTCCTTAAAATATTGCTCATCTGAGGAGTGGGATATCACCTGCAATTTATGTTCAGATAGCAAGAAAATAAATCGAGCAATGCGACAGATCTAAACATTAGCCAATGGTACAGGAAATGGAGCGCTAAACACCAACTGAAGATTAGGCAACTGTGGACCATTACTAGCAATTCAGCTGTGAATTTCTCACACACAAAATAGAAGTGACGTGAGCTATTTCCTGGGCACCTATATTCCCCTGGGCTGTACCCTTTCCCTTGAGCACTGCAGATTATTTTTTCCTACGTCGTATTTTGAATGGAGTGATTCTGACTGAATAAAATGCATGGAGAAAATTAATGATTTGGTATCTTCTTGCTGCTGCCAAGAGAAATATAAAAGAGTCTTTGATCTGAGGGCTTTAAAAAAGTGATCTGGACCAGTTACTGATACTTACTTACTGACCTAAGTAAGTGACAAAACCACAGTGTCAAAGTTTAATTAGTCTTGATCAAGATATGTTTTTAATATTTAGGACTAGTGGCCTTTTGAAGAAGAAAGGCTTCTAGTTGTCATTTATGCCACAACATGTCCTTTTATCATATTTTGTAAGTCTCCAGCAGGAACAGTTTTTATTTTAGAGGAAAAGAGAAACGGCTCATTGATGGAGATTATCATGGACAAGCTTACTAATATTTGAAGACAATTTCTCTGTCTTACCTTTTTATCTGTTTCATATCCCACAGAGATTACCTCAGACTGCCGATGTTAGTCACTGTTATTTATATAAAGATATGTAATGCGTTTGTGCTTGAGGGGTCGTCTGTAACAGGGTATGCAATTTCAGATTGTAGAGACTGGCAGAAATTACTGTGAAGAATTGCTTTGCACTGACAGCTTTATCCTGCCTGTAATATGTCATTGCGTGTGACTTGCAATTAATCACGCAATAACAAAACATTGCGTCTGGCGACAATGGTGTGTCCATTAATACAGAGAAGTAAGTCTCAGTTTTATGAACACAAATGCTGTCGCGGTCCCCTGCCCACTCGTGCACTTTAATCAGTAAGTCTCAACCCAGAAGGAACATTTCTCTCTTCCCCTCTCCCCCATCATCCTCCATTCCCATCTATTAAGCTGCAATCCATAACGTCTCGTGTCTCTGTAATGGTCTGATGGCGTGTGGTTTTAAATGATCGCACGAATTTGACTTTGTCTCACTCTGCCTTGACCTTGGTGTCTTCAGTGACTCCCCCCCCCTCTGTTTTCAAATTGGGAGCGGGGAGTTGGGAGAGAAAATGGAAGAGTGACAGAATGGACTTTAGAGATATTTCACAGGAGGTTTAATGTTGTTCTTGGAGGAAGTGGGGGAGAGAAGAGGGAAGAGAGAAACCATTACTGGAAGACAAAATGCACTGATTTGCAAATTTGCAGGAAAAAGGTATTCTGCTGTTGAACATAACTGGCTCCATAGACTGGAGCCCGCCGTGTGCTGGACCTCATTGGTAAGCACAGCCGAAACCTTGCAGTAATTCTTCCTCTTGCTCATTCTCCCATTTATAATAAGATTGCTAAGTAATGTATCAATTAAAGTAAGACCCCCAAATCTCATTGTGTTTTACAGCTGTATCTATATCCTGAACGGAAGCATAAAGAGGCATTTGGGTGCTCTGTGTGTGGGCTACAAAGGAACTTAGACACCCTGGTCCCAGCCACCAAGTATGCATCCCTCTTACTATATCCAGCCAAATCCAAGCGTAGATTCTCATTCCACTGCAAGTTTTGGTCTTTTTCCGTTGGTTTCTTTTGGGTTAGTACTGAGGTTTTATACCTTGTACAATGTAAATAGGAAGCCTGGTAATAATTAGTGTCAATAGTTTTCTTTTTCCCCTAAGAAGGGGATGAACTTAATTTTTAAAAAGTGCTTGGCTGGGCAGTGTCAGAAGAATCTCCAGAGCCTCCTGAGAGCTGGTTTACAGCAGAGCCTTGGCATGTTACATGAAACAGAGGAAACTCATTTTTATATCTCTTCCCGTGGGTGAACACTGTTAGCAAATTTGTGACGCGTTTGACTGGTTGCTTTGAAAAGTGGAGGCTGAAAGAGGCATTTGTGTTAATCGTGGATTTTGGCAGTGGTGTGTTGGGTGCTTTGGTGTACTTTTACTCTGTGCAAATAAAAAGCAAAAGGCGTTGGGATTCTGAGGAATAACAAGGTTTGTAGCTCCTTGGGGAGATCTTCATGATCTTGCTGAATCTCCCTATTGTCCCTGAATTATCAGCCAGACAAGAAAACAATAGTTAATCAAGGTTTTATCTCAAACGTGGTTATTCTGGGGTTAATGCAGTATTATACCACCACCATACAAGGTTCTTATTCCCTCTGGGCAACGTGACTTCTGCCAGTTGGCAAGGATGTTGGTTTTGGTTCTTTAATTAAGGCTAACCCCATCGATCTTGCTGTAGGAGCAGTGGATCTGACAAGATGCTGAACTTGCTAAACTATATAAAATAGAAGCACCTGCCCTCACGTGGACTTGAGATTATTCGGTAACACAGAAGGTGATCTCCTTGGTGAGTCCTGGCAGATTCAAACCAGCACAACTCCTTAAACCCATTTACTGGTAGGTGGGGGCCACCTATTTACATCAAGCTTTTTCATCAGGTGATGGCAGTTGGTGCTTCTGTTAGGAACCAAGAACACACAAGGGAGGCCTCTAAGAGGAGGTTTGTAATCAATTTTTCATTCCCAAATTATTTTTCCAGGTTCCCCACTGTATGATGTTTGAGTAACAGAATAATTTCTTAGCTATTAAGTGCCTGAAAATCAGCAGTAATTAACTTAGTGCAAATTCTTTTCTTCCTCTCCATCCTCTTTGCTCAAAAAAACCAAACAAACGCCCATTCTCAGCAGAGGAAATGCAGATGGAAGCAGTCTCTTCCGCCTTAGTGCAATCGTGTACAGACTACCTCTTTTTCACCCCTTTCAGTTCTGTGAATAACATAATTGCTTTGTTATCCCTCAGGGGATTTGTAATATTAACATTGGTTAATGACATTAATTCAAGTTTTTACCATTAATAAAATGGCATTGCTTAAAATTAAGCATTACATTTCAATTAGTAGTCCATCGAAGACTTTAATAGTCTGGAGCATTAAAGTGATATTTTTTTTTATTTCTTATTAATTTTTTATTGTATCATGCTAATTTCCAAAGAGTGATTGAAAGCCCAGCTGATCCAACAAACGACCCTATCTGCCATGTTTCTTGAGGGAACTTCTTTCTTTTATGACATTATGCAAAAAGGTCACATTTCCACAAAGCAGGAATCTGTTTCAGTCACCTCCTGAATTCATTATCATCCTTTTTACTTTTTAACATGAGGCACATGATATACAGGCACCCCAGGTGGACATGTTTAAATTAATCTAGTAATAATTGATTCAGAAGAGATTTGGAGGACAGAATTTGCATAAAAGCCATAATGAGAGCAAATCCTCCAAGGCCAGACTGAACAGCTAAGTCCCTGAATAACTTACATCTCCTAAACTAATTTGGTTGTAGATGCGGGATGAAGGTGTGGGGGCTGGAGCACTATGTGATTGGAATTCATTACAAATAATTCATCTTTGCCGGAAAGCCTGGCCTCGGAGTGTATTAAAATTATATCAGCCCCCAAACGCTTGCTCAGACCCTGCCTCCTGGAAGATGACGACAAGGTTTCTGTCTGAGGGAATGATTGGGTTTTTTAAAGCCTTTCTGAGGAGGAGAGCTGGCACTCTGGGGCTGAGGCATCTGCTGGCAGGCTGCTCCTCCTGTCCGTTGGGAGAAGATTCAGATGTCCAGTTTCTGCTGAACACTTGAATCTGTCAAAAACATGAGTGTGGAGGACGATTCCCGCTTTCAGTGTCAGATATTCCTTCCATTTCAGCATGGAGCAGCTTAGCGAAGTCATAGATCATAGGGTTTGCATTAAATCCTGGGTTACTTTGGGGTTTTGGTGAATTCAAGGAGAGGGACACCTTACAGGATGGAGATTGTACTGTGCACTGTTTAGGTAAAGTAAATCTGTGGACAGTGAAAATCATGACTGCAGTTCATTAAAAGAATGCTGCGGGGCTTTTTGAAGGTCACCTGTCCTGCTTCACTTTCTCTTTGCCTAAGTATCATTTTTGAGGAAAGCTCTGAAAAGATGTTGCCGTGACCTGGCATAGTGATAACTGTGTTCTTAGGCTGGCAAGCTTTGGTTAGCAGGGAACACAATAGCACGCTCCTGGTATCAGGGAAGTTGTACAGAATGTTTGGAGGAAGAGGAAAATTCTGCTCGTTCATTTCAGAATTTGTTGATGACCTGATATTTTTTGGGGAAAACTGATGTCACTGTTGTTTTCAGCAGATGAGGAATCAGTCTGATTTTTTTTTTTTTTGCACATGGCAATCGGTAATAACCTGTCATTTGAGAGCTGTGTATTTTCTGCGCTGCTTCCCTTCAGTGCTGTCCTGCAGCTGGGTAGCTCTGCGAAGAGCCACTCTCTTCTACAATATCCCAAGTGCAACGTGAGAGTCGGAGCAAACCAAAGCAGCCTGGCTGCTCCAAGCTGGGCATGTCAGGAGAAAAAAGGCTGACAATTATTATTTTGTTTGCTCATATTTGGGGCATATATAGGCTGTTTTGGATGCCTTCTAGCCAAAGGTTTCCGTATGATAAATGATGTTGTGCAGTGCCAAGAAGACGCTGCAGCGAAACACATTCTAGTTTCCAAGCAGGCTGAAACTTGGAGTTGCGCTACAAGTGATGCTTTATGCTTATTCTCCTAGAGTCACCATTAAACCATGAGTGTGCATTAGTGACACGGGGTAACCACAAATCTTTGACAGAAACAAACAAGCTGCGGTTTCTCTCTCCTGCATGGGCAAGCATTAAAAGAAAAAAAGTTCTTTTCATCTATTGTTGCAATGTAGCAGTAGAGGAAGAAGCTGCTGGGAGGGATGAGATGTGTTTGTGACATCCAGCAACTACCTTGGACCCTGGCACCTGGGGCTACGAGAGTGACGCAGAAGGATTTGTGGGATGGAGGAGAAGAAGGGCAAGTGGCAAGAGCTGTGGCCTGGAGCTAGTGCTGGAGTCTTTAAACTGGAAAAACAAGGCTCTAGGGAAACTCAAGCCCATATGTTATGGCTGACTGTCAGGCAGGAGGTTGATTGGTGTGATGATTTCATGGCTGTTTTTGTCTGCTGGAGACTTGAATTCTGAGATTGCTTTGGGTCAAAGGAGAATTAAGTGGTTTTTTTTTTTTTTTTTTTAATTTCATCTTTTTACTGTTTTCCTGACTGTGTGGTCACAGTCTCACTATAGTGGCTGCAGCATAGTTCATCGGGATTGCCTATCCAGTTGGCACAATCTGGGGATTGCAGATGTCCCAGCTTGCCCTCACAGTGTTGAGGAGAGAAAGCTTGCAAGTTACCAGCCCGTATGTCTGATAGAATTTGGAACCACCAAATGCTAACTTCCTTACTAAAAGTCCCATGGGATGACTCCAATAGACCATCTAATTAGAGCGGAATAAAAACCTAATGTTAGTAGAAGAAGACATAATATTCTAATAAGTCAAAAATTCAAGAACACTTATGGTTTTCATATTAAACTGTGAGACAAAAGAAAGCCCCATACCAAAAGCATTTGGAAGAATCTGGAGGAGTTTACTTCTCTTTCTGTCTCTACAAAAACTGGCTGCAGTTACTAGTGACCGAGTCACAGAGTTGTGTCATGCCTCAGTTTCCGCAGCTGTAATGTCACAGCTGCGGTGGGGAGGTGTGTGAGCAGCAGCAAATCACTGCAAATAGAGGAGCATCTCCAGACTGTCAGGCACCAGAGTATATTGGAATGACATTGAATGCACAGTGTGGTGTTAGGGGCTGAGGCTCTGCTAATTTGCACACTTACAAACCATTCCCACATTGTATAGGGGAGCAACTGGAAGAAAAGCTGCTGCCTTTGTGTTTCTGCAACAGCTATGGGTTTAAGGCATAGGTTTATGGGTTGAGGAGCAACCCTCAAGCCAGAAAGAGCCCTTGGAGCCAGGTGACTATTTGCAGTAAGTCTGATGCTGAATCTACTGTACTTGCATTATATAGCTGATCTACATGTGAACAGCACATCTGGCACCCATGCAGAGGACTCTACATCACATATACAGCAAGAAAGGTGACTGCACTCCAAGGGATGCCGAGCACTGGCCGTGCTTCCCTGCTGCAGGCAAGGCCCCTGGAATAGTGATTTTTGCTGTGTTGCTGCTGTCTCGTGAGCCCTGGTTTGGGTCCTCTCTTGAGCTGTGCTACGCTCATTCATCCTCTTTTTAATGGAGTATCCAGAGACTTTGACTGGGAGCCAGGAGCTCCTGACTTCTAATCTGGGCTGCAGTAAACTTTGTGTCTGAATTGCAGTCATGCTAAGTACCGTACCATCCATTGCATTCTGTTCTTGTGTTAGTCTCTGTTTCACAGATATAGCACATGAAAAATAATTCCATAGTCAGTCCAGGTCCCAGAAGTACCAAAAAATACCTCTACTTTGACATCTTTGTTGACAGTCCCTCAGAGAGGCCATTCTGTGAAGAGCAAATAGAAGGTCTTTCCATCTCCACCGTAGAAGTACTCTTGTAGAGAACGGTGGAGGCATACCACCAGGGAAATAAATGAGTGTAGGCCTTCATTGCCAAATATGATCTTTGGATAAACAGAAGACTTCAGACTCCAAGGCACCTTTTCACAAGTGCTGAATTCATACCCCAAACAAATGTTAACAAAACCTCTCATGTCTTTATATTATGTGTAGCCAGTAAAAAAATAATCTAGAGCCCTCTGGGGAGACCCTCTCCATGCTCTTGGGGACGCACTCAATGTGTGGTCAGGTTAGCACTATTCAAAAGCAGGTCTGAGTATCAGCAGAGCACGTATTTATTTATGCCCACTGGGTTTGGCAGCAACCCAGCAGTATAGTATATTTTGCTCTGTTACACAGGCTTTTATTGTTGAATCAGCTTTATTTAATGGGATCTTTCTATAATAGGTTGCTGTTCTGGAGGGCCTCATCTAAAGGTGAGGAAACAGTTCGGTTTCCAGGACCATGAAGCCATTGACTGTGTCACTGAGGCCAAGTAACCAAGTGGTGGCTGGTGATATCTCATTGAGGGCATACACCAGCCCACCAGAAGTGGACTGACACCGACCAATTCATTTTGTACCAAGCTGCTATTAAGACTTTTGTCTCTGTTACCTGATCTAAGTGAAAACATCCCATTGCATTTTGTGGGCTTGATTTGGGACCTTGACCGGTCCTGGGTGGGTTTGAGTAGCAATCAGAAAACACCCGAGAAATAAAAGGCCCCAAAGTGCACTGTCAGTCTTTTGTGTGAGGTGGTCCTGAGAAGATGAAGCTGCAGTCTGTTATTATTCAGCTCCACTACAGGCTTCACGAGCCATGAACCTAACAGTGTATTAGGTTAAACTGATTTCTCCTTTGCAAGGAGTTACCTGAATTATTTATATAGAGGATAGAAAGGTTGCAATAAAGTGGCCTGTGCTGCAAGGCCTTGATTGTTTATTCCTGATATAAAGGCTACTGTGATACGGCAACGGGTGCCTTGCAGACTGTGAGAGGCAGGAGCTGTGAGAGTGCCTCAGTGGTCAGCATGGAGCTCCTGCTTTGCCGCAGGAGAGCAAATTACCTGCACACTCTTGCAATCCACCCTGCTGCTGAATTGAAGGGTTTTCTAACAAGATAACCCTTGGATTATAGGCATGAAAATGTGGTTCTCTCTTCCTGGAGTGTTGTGAGAGTGAGTTCAACGCGAGGCTTTTACCTGCTGTTGTGGAGGCCATGGGAAGCCCTGAACAAGGTGGGCATATGAGAGGATGGCAAACCTCAGCCAGAACAAGAGCTGCAGCGTGTGAGCTGTTGTGAAATTAGAGGTGAGCAGCTCACTGATTATTCAGAAGACTCTAAGGTGATTTAATTAAGGCAAAACAAGATGTCTTCACGGATTCTCATCTAAAGAGTCGTTTGACCAACACCACGTTTGCCTCAAAAGTAAATAAATGAGAAAACCTCGTTACGTGGGAGCCCAGTCTAAGGGTACACCTGAGCTCTGACATGTTAATACACAAGTGGAGTGGTGCCATGTTTCGGCTGTAAGACAGACCCGTCTTCCCAGCACAGGCATGGCTGAGGGCTGAGTGTACGGATGTGGCCGGAGGCAGAGGGAAAAGCTGTGCCTTTTCTTCGATAGTGTGAAATAGGCCTTGGAGCCGGTCCGGTGGGACCAATTCCAGCTGGTGAGGGTGGGAGAGGAGGGCAAGGAGTGGTGGATGAATAAAGGGCCGTGGTTTTGTTGGCCTTGGAGTTTTCTAGGGCAGAGCTGCCTGTGCCAGCCTGTCATAGCCACATTGCTGAGCTGTCTTGCTTTATAATGTTTATATTTATTTCCCTTACTCTTCCAATACTTTTTGGAATACTTGAATGTCCACCTCGTTCCATTGCTCTTCTTCTCTCTGGTATCTTATTCTAATAAAATCATAACTGTGCGAATCACAAAAGATCCCAAACCAAAGAATTAATGCTTTTACATGAGGTTCCTTTTTTAGTCTTTTTTAAAGGCATCTCTTTTCTTTAAAATGAAAGATGAAGCATTTCCTTTTATCCTTAAACTTTACTGTCACATTTTATTAAGTCAAAATGATAGTTACAGGCAGAGGAAAGCAGGATATGAATTCCTGGTACAGCCATTTTTAAAGTGTGCTTTGTTTTAAAGCCCCGAAGATTGATTGAAGGTATTTTTCTTTTAGACGCGGAGCTTTAGTCAAAGGGGGCCTGATCTGAGTTACCCTCTGTAAATCAGGATTAGTTCCTGTGAAATCAATGGAGTTACAATGATACAATACAGGGCGAGTTGGAAAAGACTCATGCCCCAAGAATGAATAAGGGAGGGACCGTGGGCGATCTCCTGAATGCTGCACTTGTGCGAGGGGGCGAAGCCACGAGGCAAAGCCGAATCATACGCCGTCCCTATCGGGCTGCGGTGAAAGTGCCTGGGTGAGGAATGGGTGTGCAGCAGCAGGTTTGGGCTCACGTGGGTGCTGCGGTTGCAAATCTCAGCTCTGGGGACACCCCGAGCGTGCAGAACTCCTGCAGTACCCAGGAGGAGCAGCCCTTTGCCCAGCCCCTGCCACCGCTGTCACAGTCAGGGAGGCCCATGAGCTAAGAGAGCCTGATTTAAGAGACAAGCGGATGGTGGCAGAAGGGGTGCTCTACAAAATACCTGTCTCTGGAGCATATTTCACGGGATCCAATGGAGCCTGAATTTGTTGACCTTTTTTTTGGCAGAGGGCCTGAGGGATTCACTGTGCAGAGTAGGAGAGGGGAGATGAGGAGACACCTCCTCACTGCCGCTTGGGACTGAGCAAAGGCACAGAGGACAGGCTTTTGTCAGGGAGAGGACTGATAAACTTGGACAGATAATCTTATTGGACATTTTTTTTTTTTTTTTTTTTTTTTTTTTTTTTTTTAACATGTCTGCATTGCGGGGTTGGGGGTGGTGAATGGCTAAGGTGGTGAAAATACATCAAGATGAGCAAATAAAGAGTTGAAACGATATGTCCTGTCTGAGATCTGAGTTTAACCAGGGATTTGAGTTCTTGTCTCTCATCTGCGCTGAAGCCTTGACAGCTGATTTCTTGAACCCTAAGCCATTTTGAGAAGAGTCTAATAAGAACAGCTCTTTTTATGGCATTTAACTGTATCTAAATGGCTTAACGCTAGGGCAGTGCAAACCATAGTTAGCCTGGGCTGTGCTTAGGACATGCCGTGTTTTAGCAGTGTGGATGAGGGCTGGTCCTAAGCACTGGTCATACTTCAGCCCTCACAGTAAAAATCTGGAGCTTGGACAAAATCGGAGGCTTGAGTTTTGGTATCTCCAATTGAATTAAGACATTTATACTTCATAACTACCTGCTGGACTCTCCCAGGCAGTTACTAGCTTGCTCTTGGCATACAATTGACCTGCTCTTGCACATGGTACTGCTTCGTATGGGGAGTATGGTTTTTTTTTTCAGAAATAAAGTTGCAGCAGCTGGGAATAGCAATTACTGACTTAGAATTTCTCTTAAAATATTGAAAAAAAAATGAGCAAGGCAGCCAGGGAAGGGACAGGTCTAAGGAGTAACCTTTTGCAATGCTGTCTACTCTCTGAGTATTGTTCAGCTGTATTCTAGGGCTTTGGCTTTTCTTGCCCTTAATCAAACTGGCATTTACCTATTGACTCTGACTCCAGTAGACACCAATTCAGGGCTGCACATGACACTGGTTTTGTTCAACTTCTCAGCATGTGAAAGCTCCACACATTGGACAGGTGTAATCGGATGTAGGAGATAGGTGATGTAGGGAAGAATACTCCACTTCACATCAAGTTTGAAGCCATTATTTTCATGCACGCTTTGGATTTCCCTGTGACAACAAAGATAAAGAAGATGGAACTTTACCCCAAATACTGGTTACAGCTTTCTAAGGAACACTGAAGTGTCTTGGATTGTGGTAAAATCTCCCAGGGAAAGTGGCAGAAATCCAGCTACTTGGCACATTTTACAACTAGTCCAGACAAAACACTAGTAAATGTATTCTGCTTTGGAACAGAATAGGCTGTGGGAGGTTATGAAGTTTTCCAGTATGCAACTTTTTATCATTTCATGGCCCTGATGAGTTTGAAACTTGAATTTGATTGTAGAGCACATAGGGCTGTAGAGGAGCATTAGATCCTACCGTGTGTATTTGATTTAAGAATTATTTTCACCTAGCTTGAGATCATTGTTTGGATGCTTAGTACATGAAAATGGCTACACTGGGTCAGACTAAAAGTCTATCTAGTTTAGTTTCTTATTTCCAAGATTAGCCAATAATGGCTGTACTGGGAGGAATAGAGCATGCATGAAGTGAGATTTCTATGACTGTCTCTTCCAGTTTCCAAAAGGATATCTGACAGTGAAGAAGTCCTTTTGCCTCTTGTGCATTTCCCACAACAACCATCTCTGTCTAAGGAAAATTTGGCTTTGTTTCTTCTGGAAGTGTAGGTGGATCCCGGAGCTATAAAAAATACATATCCCTGGGGCTCACATCTCTGTCCTGTGTTTCACTTCTGGATCCATACTGAAAAAAATGATCATTTAAACCAATGGCTGAAAATATAATCTGGTTCTTCATCATCAATAATTTTCATTAGGGCAATACTTGCTCAACATCTCCATCATCTAAGATGCCACAGTACTCAGTGGTGTACACCCTGCAGTATGCTTGTGCTTAATGACTAAACACTGTGCTGGCCTGAGCTTTGAGTGATTTCACATCTCTTACTTCTGCCTGTCCCATTTTTAAATTTAACATGATATTTGCTGTGTTAAAAATAAAACAACCCCTCCATGGTGAAGTGCTGTAGAACTTCCTTTGGAGAACTGGAAAGGGATTTTATACATCCCTGCACAAAATCTGCATGTACATGGGTCTGGAAAAAATGTGAAATGCTGTAATCTCTCACTCACGCTAGTTGGGCAAACAAGCCCCTAGAACTACCCCAGATCCTTAATGCCAACACTATTTCCAATCAAAGGTATGTAGCTGCTGC
Organism: Nycticryphes semicollaris; assembly: GCA_013400055.1. Classification (NCBI taxonomy): domain Eukaryota; kingdom Metazoa; phylum Chordata; class Aves; order Charadriiformes; family Rostratulidae; genus Nycticryphes; species Nycticryphes semicollaris. The sequence continues at coordinate 358,327 of VXBJ01001593.1, read as the reverse complement.
TGAGGCCATGCATATTGGATGTGCTGGCAACTCATCTTTACCCCAGCGTTTAAAATCATGGAGAAATACAGATAAGAATAAAACATAGGATCCCTCTTTCAAAGCAGCTGTCTCTCGTTGCTGCTGGAAGCAGTCTCTTATTGCTCCTGTGACGTCCAAAGACCTTTACAAACCTCTTCCAGCTCCTTGATGTTGCAATATTGTCCCCGATATTGGAGTTCGCTTCATGCCACGAGCCTGTGGTTGTGTATCAGTGCCTCATGTTATCAGCCTGGCCACTTCAGACCACTGAAGGTGTTTTGGAGACTCCAAACAAAAATATAGAGGTATTGGGCTCTGCAGGTGCTGACTGTTACACTACCTTTATGAATCACTACACCCACAGGAATGGAAAATCTCATTATGTGTGATTTTAATCAAAATCAGCTTTACCACTAGATAAGATTTAAGGGTAGGAGACTCCATTTGTTTGAAAACATGTGTTTGTAATAATTGAAGAAAGTTACATAGGAAAATACAATATGGACATCAGTAAGATTAAATGTGGCAATTCAGATTTTCCTAAGCTGCAGCAGCATCTTGGGGAGCTTGTGGCGTGAGCTAATTAATCCTCCAACACCTGCCTCAGGCCTGGTAGGCCCAGAGGAGTTTTAAGAGCTGTGTCTTTGCTGCTGCTATTGTTAAAAATGCTCACGTAGAAAAGGCATGGCTTTGCCCTCTTTAGCTGTGCCTCAGCTCTTGTGACTGGGAGCTCTAGCATCCCATGATAATGCTGGCAATTGACTCACTTCTCACCATTCTCCCCATTAAGCTCTTTTAATTTTTATATTACCTTAATTAGCACTTTCCTGGCAACACCTTTAAATTGCCTTTTCCTGTTTCAAGACATTTAAAACAGCGGTGGTAAAATGTACAAATCTCCTATTAAAACAGTATTAATTGCATATGTATTTTTGTGATGACTGATGTAGGCCTTTCCTTAGCGATCCCTTGAATGTGTCATGACATCTAAATGTGGACACATCATGAAATGGAGGAGTGAGTTGCCCACACTGGGGAACACATTCACAAATGGAGTAGTTGAGATTTCATGTTGTCAATGCTGGCCATCACTCACCAGCTGCTGTATAAGGACATACACCCCAAAGGTACACAGATATATGTATTTGGGTGGCTGTGCACTTCCCTTCTCTTTGAAGTTATAAGCCCCAATACAGTTGTAAATTGGATCAATTTTTTTTTTAGATGCTGTTTGTGGAATATTATTTTGTGTACTTAGCACAAATGGGATGAAAGGGGAACCTCCACCCTTCTCTCCCAATGTTGTGCTCTCTGGATAAGCATTCGTCTTTCTGAAAGTGGAATTATTTGTATTTCAGGTATCCTCCCTGGGCCTACCTTGGAAGCTAGATCTGCAGCCACCCTTCAGTCATGGTTGTTTCAAGATTAAAGGCCATTTCCCTGTCATTGCCAAGCCTTTTTCTTCTTGCTTTTCATCTCTCAGCATCACAGAATGTACCTGAACACTCTGAAGCTGAACATCAGCAATGTGTCAGGAAAGAACACCCCACAATTGCTTTTGAAGGTAAGAGCTTCTATTCCTGTTTCATGTCCCAGTAGGATGATCGATTTTGAAGTCCTTCCTGGTGTTGTTATGGATGATGGTTTAGTCTGTGCTGTTTTCCTTATACCTGAGTTCCACAGGCCAGTGCCAGTGGCCTGAAGAATCGCATTCCCTTTGATGTTTTACAGTGTTTTAACTTAAGGTTGCATAGCAGACGCTTAATTCAGGCAGTTTTAGGACGACTGGTCTAAGAATCTCCATCTTCAATTTTGCTACAGGCTCCCTGTGCTCTACCACACTGAAACTGGGTTTGTTTCCTTTTTTTCTAACTGGATTCAGTAATGCTTATATACCTCACCTGGCTGGCTGGGTCCAGACAGTAAGTGAAAAGTGATAGAGAATTTGGATATACTTCAATACAAAATAAGTAAATTGCTTTAAAATTGTACGAGTGGCTGCCTTTTGGGGGCTTTTGGTTGGGTTTTTTTTTTTTTTTTTGGTTGTTTTGGTGTTGTGGGGTTTTTGGTTTTGTTTTTGTTTTTTTATCATCACCTCAGCTAGTCATTTTGCTGTCTTTCACCTGGGCATTTAACTTGGCACGGTCTTAAGAATGAGAAGGGAGGGCTTTATCTCACAACAGGCAATCCTTTTATTGTTCTTTTGCAACACTGAATTTCTCCTGTCCTTATCCTGGTTGGTTTTTTTCATGAGTATTTATTCATAAATTGCTGTTTGTCCAATCTGTCTGCTTACCCACACAGCAGTTAACATCATTATATTGGTACCACCATTATTACTGAATTCACCCCAGACTGGTGTGTTAAGCTGAGTGTGCCAGCACCATCAGCTGCTGAATCTCCTTGCTAAAAACAGTTTCCTCCTAAATGTTGAAATATTGATTTGGGTTCCCATTTAAGGTTTTGCAATGCATCTCCAGTTACATTCTTCACTAAAGGCAATTAAGTACCTTGCAATGTGTCTCTAGTTAGGGTTTTTGCTAAAGGCAATTTGGTTGTGGTTTTGTGACCTTTGAGGTAGTGTTTCCAGGAAGAAAGTAGTCAAAGGCTTCCTTGCTGACCTTTCAGGATTGTTCTAGAAAGTTTTACTGTTTTTCACAGAGGAGGAAACTCTTGTCTCTTAATTTGGAAAGTGTAAGAGATTTCTTGTCTGTTTTCCATTATCTATGCTTTAAAGGTTTAAATGGATTAAAGTAAATTAGCAAAATCTTTAAGACTACATGATATGGCATTGGGTCTAACCTTGCCCCGGTGGAGTGGGTAAATAAACCTTCATTTTAATTGCTAAATAAGTCTAACCATCTGTTTAATTGGGGAGGGGTGAAAGGAGAAACTCTTGTGGTTAAAAATGTGGTGGAATCCAGATATTTAAATAGATAATACAAGAATAAGGATGTTATAGGTAAAGAAAAGATAAAAAGTGTGCTCTTTCTATTAACCAGGAGCACCAATCTTCGAGTTTACAGACAATATGCTTGTGGAATACAGCACTGAGATAAACCATTTGGCAGGCAATACTGGAGTCCTGATTCCTGATGCTGAGGAATCATTGGGCATTTTTGACACTCAGTATCAGTGCTTCTGTGCAGAAGTGATGGCTACGTAAACACACTCATAATCTTCCAGTTTGCTTTGTTTTAATAAGGCATGAATTTTTCATAGAAAAAAAAATCTCTCCTCCACTTTCACTGTTCTTGTTCCCTTCCTCTCTTTATGATAGAGGGCAAAATTGGGTATGGGTTAATTAGAACTTGACAATTATGCAAAAGAAATAAAAGTTGAAATTGCAGACACATCAAGAAAATGATCCAGATTATCATTTGAGTCTCTTAAACCTAAGTTAGATTCAGGGTTACTATTTTTTCTCAGTACCTGTTTGTCATGATTGTTCATGATACTGTTTATTCCTGTAATTTCTGCTGGAAAATATACAGGAATAAAATTAAAGGCACCTTACTTCCACTGCACATAGTATTTATGTTCTGTGGAAGAGGATTCATGCCTCCAAAACCACATCTCAGTTCATAATATAATTTACTTTAAGCCTCTACCCTGCTCTGATTCCAGCAGAAGGAGGCTTAGGCTGCAGGGGAGACAAGCAGGGGAATCTACATCTTACGTCCTATTGCAAATTGCTCCGAGGATGTCTTCACTTAGCAGTGTGGCTCATGGGCTTCATGTGGGTCTCCAAATACGTTGTCCCATGGATCACAACCTGCCACACAATGGAAATGCGGAACCAGTGACTGAAAGAGTGACCCCAGCACCAGCTCTGCCATTGCTCCTGCTGCCAGGGGGGGGAGGATTCTGTTACAGCAGCAATTTTCAGTGGATGGGTGGTAATAATAAGGCCCCAAACCATTCAGTCATACAGGATACATTAATTTACTGACAGAATGAACAGATTCACAAAGCAGTTTATGTTACAAAGGGTTGAAGAACTTCTTTTTCACAGCTTTGCTAGCCAGGCTTCTCTTCACAATACACAGGGGATGCTGTAACGTGTTTTATGGTCTCCGGTCTTCAGTTCCCACCTTATGCTCAGCCTCTCTTTTTATTGTACTTTTTCTCCAGATTATGATATTCTTAAGATCCAGTTGACTGGATAATATCCTTGTCATGGAAGAATCCAAGTAAAACTCCTTTCAGTCTAGTTTTTAGCTTATTTCCTGAGGAATTATGTATTTTCTATGCCTCATCTCTTCCTTATTGTATCTCATCCACACTAGTCAACCATCTCTTTGAATTGATATCTCTTTGTATTGCTACAGGAGGGCTAAGAAAGAGGGAATACAGTACATGACCTACTCATTTAAGCTGAAGAGTATCTATGCAAAATGCTTTAACTTTAGCTGTTTGCACCTGAAGAAATGCCTGTTTCTTTACAGGTTCCTTTCCCCAAACCACCTGCCATTACTTGTGACCTAGAGAAAATGGTCTAGACAAGTCAAGGGACATAAATTCCACTCATAAATATGCTTTATATGCTCTAGATAAAGTTTGCACTGCCAGGAGAGATGTGGGCTGGGAAGGGGCTGTGAGCTGAATGATTTATCCAAGCAGACTGCACAGAGATTGTGAGGGATAGGAATTTGTGCTGAGCGCTGTCCTGTGTGTTTGCACAGCACCAAACTAACCCGGCCGTGCCCCAGTTTCCCCAGGGCTTATAAATGATGCTCATTGTACAGTTCACCAACAATAATAACATACCCAGTTTGGGCTTTTCATAATTAGATTGTTCTACTCTGCACTTATAAGAAATTCAGTTAAAGTTTGATTTCCCTTGTTAGATCAATAAGAAAATGATCTTTTACTTCCCAGGAGCCTATTTCTGGTGTCTTATTACCTATTTAGCTGTGAGTGGGTAGCTGCATTAAGGATCTTGCATGCTTGTTTGTTTTTCAGTGAGCTGAGAAATTAGCGAAACAAGTCAGGTATTTTCTTAGTGCATCCTTTTTTATTTATACATGCGTGCACACGTGCATCCAAGTCCCATTTCACTAAACAGTATGTCATCTTGGCCCAGCTCCACTGTGGACTACTCTGGTAAGCCAAACACTGGAAAAATTGTTTCTACTTCTTGTCAGTCATGCTCATCTTTCTTGTTTTTTCCATATGTATCTTATAACCAATAGATTGGTCCCTGCATTCATAACTGGGCTATGCCCTCGCCATACTGTCCTGATTCTTAGCAGTATCCTTCATCGTTTTACAGCTGTTTCTTAGACATAAAGTACCTTTGCTATTCATTAAAGATGTTTGGAGCTCCTTTGTAACATGTCCCTTGGGAAAGCCAGAAACATCTTCTGCCACAACTATACTATGCAAGATTTGTTATTTCGAGAGGCAGAGCCATGGCTGACATGCATATGTTTGTAATGGGTGCAGAGTGCTTGGTTTCAGCTTGTTTACCGAGGAAGTGCTTAAAAGTTTGCAAACTCATCTGTGTTATTTGAATCACTTGGATGTTCACAGCTTAACTGCAAATGAGTTGTAGACAGGTTTCCCCTTGCAGTTTCTACCATTATTTATTTCTCATTAGTTTTATCCATTAAATCACTATGCTAGGGAAAATGTATGACAGGCTACCCAGGTTTTTCTCTGTTCTGTCTCCCAGGGCTTTCTTCTCTGGGCCAAGACAGTGTAAGCTGGAAGAACATTGTTTGTCCCTGCTTTAGTAATTGTGGCCTGTCTTCATCCGTAAAAACACCTCAGCTGCTCTCATGCTGAAGCATAAGAGAGAGGTGGACTTGGTTAAAAAGCTTATATCCTAGATCTTCTCAGGACTGCAAATCTCAGCTGTGCAGACTGTATCATCAGGGCTGGTGTGAGTTCTCAGTGTGCAGCATTTAACCCATCCTCTAATCCTCAGTCTCTCCCAGATGCAGACAAGTTGCTTTGTCTGTTGCCTCAGGTTTTCAAAATGAATTAGTTTGGGAGTGTTTAAATCTGGGATTTTACTTCATACTGTCTGTAATTATTACCTCCTAGCAGATAAATGGGATTCAGGTTTCTTGAATGTAGCTGGCTATATGTTTTCTCAGTATTTTCTTTCTTGAAACAACATTTTACTGAAACGTGGCCAGCTTCAAGCACTGAAATCCGTGGGGAGCAGTTAAGTGTTCACTTGTTGTATTGAAAGCAAAAGCTGTTTTAACTTTGTGGGCTGAAGGATAATAGGGTATGATTTATTTCTTTTGAAGGTTCTTGACATTTTACCAAACACCCACACTATTGTTGAATTGGTCACCAATACATTATTCCCTTTACTGTATATTGATGGAAAAAAAGCACATTAGCATCCATCAACTCCAAAGGCCAGCTAGGAAAGCCTCTTAGGAAATTCTGATAAAGATTTACACTTTTCTTGAGCAAGTTAGATTCTCACAATCCAAACCAAAATTTTAGTTAATGAAGGATGAAGATTGTGGGATGAAGTGTGAGAGGTATATCTGGCTAGACATCAAAGGGAACACAAAATACATTATGGAAGAATTGTCTTCGAGCTCATAGCCTTGTTACCCTGGAATACCCATACAGAGAGTCCAAACATTAACTAATGATGGATTTTTGACCGGAAACTGGTGGCATCCTGTGGGTGTTACAGAATATTTGACCTTCAGTGCATTTCAGTATAGAATTTGTTCCCATTAAGTGAGCCTTGTAGCAATTTTCTTTTTAATCTTGAAAAATGGAACTGTGGCAAATGAGGCTGGTATTTTCTTCTTTAGGGTTGATTTAGAATTTGTTTGAAAATTAAGACTAATAAAGCCATAAATATACAGTGGTTTGGGAAGTAATTTGCTCTCAGGCAAAACTCCTGAAAATGACACCCAACAGCTCTCAATATCGTTTTCATTCCATAATAATAATTATAACAATAATGATGTTAGTCCTTTAACACTTCCCCATTAACGGTGTCCAAGGCACTTCACAAATAATCTCAATGAGGTTTGATTGAAAAAATTATTCAGTGTGATGTTCCTTGAGGCATCAAGAAGCAAAGGGGTCTGGGAAGGTGCCCTTCATTTGCAAAACGCTTTAGACAGAGTGAATCATGACAAATAAGAGAGAAAAGGAAGACTTTACGGTGAAGCTTCAGGAAGCAAAGTGATTGAGTAACTCTTACATATTGGAATAAGGGAAGGTAAAACTTTAAAGAGGTACAGGAGTTCAAGTAAAGGAGCAGCTTCTGACCATGAGTGATGATGACAATGAGAGGGAGGGTGCACTAAGCAGCAGAACTGAGTGAGATGGGTTCACAATATGTAGAAAGAGGTACTTGGAAGGTCACCAGCATAGTATGCATGGTCCAAGGCCATGAAAAACCGGTCAGCAGCAGAGTAGCATGTTTATATTTTCCAGAGGTAGCAGTGGTGTAATTAGGGCTGACAGCAGGAGGTAACAGCAGCATGTGCATGGTTCTTTCTTTGGCACCGTAGTTGGACCTAGGACATAGACATGGGCTGTCTCTATTCAGAACCCAGGCAGCACCCCAGAGAAATGAAACAGGGTGGAAAGCAAAGTGCTTTTCTTCTTTGTCTGTGGTTCAGTGCAAACAAAGACATGTCTTACAGAGACCTCATTCTCAATTTTAAAGTTTACCTAGCATAGTTCCCTAACTTAATAAGTCTGTGAGCCAGTGGTATGGCAGACCTCATTTATTTAGCACATCTGCTTCTGATGTCTGTTAATATATCACATTCTCCTAAAACCTTCCATTCAAGGATGTCATTATGCTTTGATAAATTTCACTTTAGTACTAGCAATCTCATAAGACATATCCTTGCTTAATCATGCAGGGTTCACCCCGGAAAGCCATGAACAGTATCAACTCAGTCAAGCGCTTAATGTGTACCTGCCTTGAAGTCAGTGGGATTGTGTACTTGCAACCAAGTGTGTGCTTATGTGCTGAGCTAGGACACAGTCAAAGCACGCAGTCTGTAAATGGAAACAGGAACATAGAGTTTTGTTTCTAGTGAGTTCTGCTACCATACGCCCAACTGGCCAAGTTGTTCCTCTAAACGTGGCAGAATCAAGTGGTTAAGAAATCCAACAAGTTCCTTGGCTTAGTATGGGATTAGCTGGATGAAAGTCTGTGATCTACAATACACAGTAGACTGGATTAGAGGTTTTTATGATCATTTCTAGCTTTGGGAGGTGCAGATAAAATCTGGAAGCAACTCGTGTACTCTGGCTTAAAAGCTCTGACTTCATAGATCATCTATCCTTTCCTTTTTATAACATTGGGCAATCCTTAGAATGTGTTTTAATGGAAGTGCTTGAGCTGCAAAATTCAGATTTGTATTTTATACATGGGGATTGCTCTGTTTTACAGCACATTAATAAAAGAGGTGGAGGTCATTGGTGAAATGTGGTCTTTGCTGATCCTTTACTATTATTAGCCAGCTCAGCTTCCAATTTAAAAACACTCATCCTTGTGAGAATAGGTTCATTTCTAGAGCTTTTCAGAATTTTACAGTTTCTGCTCCAATTCACTGGCGTAACTGATTCATGGTGAGACTTTAGTCCAGAAAAGACAGAGTCCTCATAGGCCTGGCTAGCTAAAAAGAACAAACTGGTCATTTGACTTGGCATCTCCAGTTCAGTCTGTGGTGAGTTAGCAAAGAGAGTCAACTTCTCTTTCAGATGATCATCAAAATCAGACACATCAGCTTCTGTGGCAGGTCTGTCTGTCTGCAGGTGAAATTCAAGGAGAGTTTAACCAGGCTTTCTCTGCCCCTTCCTATGTCTTCCTGTTAGTGAAAACAGTTGTCTTGAATCTTGCACCATCTCTGCTGGTGCAAGTGGCTGATGTAGACATGTTACTGTAAGAACAGTGAAAAAAAATTTGCCTCCAGATGAGAAGAAAGCAGAATGAACGATGGTTGAATGATGGCAAAGGAGTTTTTTTTCCATCAGACTGAGACTGCAGTGGCTGTAGGAGCCAAGATGCAGCTTGCTTTCCTGTCTGAAAAGAGGGATTATACTGACCAGAATGTCATAGGAAACTGCAAGTGATGCATGAGCACTCACATTATCTTTCTCAGCGAGGGAGATTGCGTGACAGCTGCAGGGTTTGTCTCAGTAAACAATGGATCACAATACTTAAACACTCAGCAACATCCTTAAGAAAACAAGAAAGCTCTGGGTTGTTGAAGAGGGGAGGTAGCGTTAGGGTAGTGCTTGCCCCAGCTGATAGCTTGCTGAGAAAAGCCAGATGCATTCTTCCCAGGAGGTCCTGTGCTGTGTAGACACACACCTTTGGTCCTGTCAATCTCAGGCATGGCAAATGGACACACTCCTGATTCATGGACATGCATCCATACCCTACAGTCTTGCAGCACTCCTCTTGCTCTTAATCGGCCATAGCCAGGGAGGATGTTGGATGTTAGTTAGGGTGTGAGATCTTGTGAAGGTGTGAGCAACAGGAGCCGTGCTGAAGAAGGGAGAGCCTCTCTCATGTTACACAACTACTTTCCCAATCCCTGAGGCCTGGGGACTTATAAGAAGAAGAACTTTAGAAATTTATAGAAATGGGAATGTGATTCACAGTCCTTCAGCCTCCTTCCTTGGGAGGCCCCCAGGGCAACCTAACTGTGCACTGACCCACACTGGGAGTGAGTACTAGTTCATGCTTATTTTTTGGCATTTTCTTTATCTGGGATTGAATCCCTGGGTTCTTCCTGATAGACTGGTGTATTTTGCCAGCTGTTCCATATCAACAATAAAAAAGTAAATGAACAAGCAGTCATAATTGTACTTTTACAAAAATTAGGTTTGGACTAAGTTTTTTTTTCTCCATGTTGAAACAATTTAGCAACATTTGTTTTGAAGAAATTATTAAAATTTAGGAAACAGAGTCAAAATGCTCAGTATGCATTAGCAACAGCTAGTGCCTCCTGTACATCATATATTTTACAGATAATTAGGTCTTGATGCACCACCCAGTATCCCTAAACCCATTTAACAGTTAGAAGCACTGAGACACTAAACAGTTTCATGATGTGCCCAAGACAGAGAGGACTCCATTGTCAGTGCCATTGGGACCGTACCTACTTCTCCGGATCTCATTTCTCTCTTGGGATGGAAGAAGCTCAGCAAGGTTAGTTCAAAGAGGAGCTCTAGGCAGTGAGGGGAGAGGTGCAAAATCATCTAGATTTGACATAGCTTTAAAAAATAGTGTCTGGGTTAGTATGATTATTGTGATTCCTATGGCTCCATGAAGGTACAAACTGAGGCTTTGATTCTTCTTTTTCCCTTCAGGGTGATAAAGGGCAGAACCTTTTCTTCTGTCTCCTTCTGTTCCTTGGTAGCTGAGATACGGGACTATTCCGTCTTTCGTGACAGCAAGAGAGAAAAAGATTTATTCTTTCTTCTTCTAGTCATCTCCTATCCACACGTTCTTGGACAGGCTGAAGAGAGACATTAGCAACCGTTTTGCATTTTGGATCTTATTGAAAGGGAATGGCTCACTGCAAACAGCTGTCACAGTGACTCTCAAGCTACTCATGGGTTAGCTCATTGTTTCTCTCCTCTGAGGAGGAGTTTTGTAGTTGGCCAAGATGGGAAGAATTCAGGGAGAAATCAGGTAGAAACATGGTTGGAAGGTGAAGACTGCTGGAAAAGAAAGCAGGAGTGGGAGGGGTGGTGAATGTGGAGTCAGGGGGTAAACTGAGTGAAAGCATGAAAACGAGACAGATGGAATAACATCTGAGTTGGATTTGGCTACTGGGGGGAGAGAGAAGGAAACTGCTGGTTTGGCCCATTCTGTAGAAGGGGTTGTACTTTGTCAACTGCCTTCTGAGTCCTGCATAACTGTGAGTGAATATTAGAGATTTAAGAAGGCAATGAAGGTAGAATTTGCAGCAATTGGGATGAGGGCATATTTAATGTACAATTAAAGGTTTCAACGGATCAGGTTAAAGAAGTAGAGAATACCAGTAACGAGGTGGAGGTGGTGATGGGAAGACAAGACAGCAGGGTGACATGTATGTGTAGGAGGACATTTGGGGTGAAGCCAGCTTGAGATTTTTGGCCTCATGAGTAAAGTTGAGCTCTGAGTGCTGACACATTTGTTTGCTCAGCTCTACCCGCGCAGCAAAAGATTTCTCCTTCCCTTGATAAATTTGCTGAATTGTGGAGTGGTTTTGTGTTGTGGAGGCTACTTTTACATCTCAGCGTGAGGTAGGAGTGAAAGTTATTTTCCAACTACTATTGCACTAACCTGCAGTGTGACCTACAGCAGAGAGCTAAAATTTAAAAAGAGGCTGATATTAAAATCTGATTCATTGCCAGTCTAATAAAGATAACACTGTAAGTAGACTTTAACCTCTGTGCATCCTTGGACATGTCCACACTTGCTGTGTTTGAGAAGACAGGAGGTAGCATGGGTAGTCATTAGTCTTCTGATCTTGTTTGCTTTGTTTCTGATGGGTCTTGTAAGTGGCCCACACAGAATGGAAACTGTGGCCTCAGTCTTAGCAGGCAACTGTCTGCTTCGTGCAAAATGTTCTGAATACTGAAGATAATTGAAGCAGAGGATGGTGTAAGATGGTAAGGCTGATTCTGAAAAGGGGACTTTCCATCAGTCCATACCAAGAAGACAGCCTGAGCCTTTACCTTATGTTACAAAGTGATTTGCATCTGTTGGTCATTGTTAGGATCTAATACTGAGAGTCCTCCAGGCTAGTGAGCGGTCTGAAAAAGATCTAAGTGGTTAAGTACTTGCAAACTGGAGTATCTGCCAGATGCTGTACATTGTTTGCCTTGTGCCAGGGCTGGAGCAAACCAAAAATAGAGGAGCTCATACAGTTACAGAAGTCATGGCTGTCATCTGAGCCTCCCCAGGAATACTGAAATACTCTCACACAGTAATTAAGCACACCATGAACTCATCAGCTAAGGGAGTTAAGTCTCATGAGTTAAGAGAACTTATAAGAGACCATACTGAGGCAGTAAGGGAAGCACTCAATGTGTGGTCAAGTTAACACTGCACAAAAGTAGGTCTGATTATCTGCAGAACAGGTATTTATCTATTTCCATTGAGTTTGGCAGGTGTCCAGTGCTATGTGTATGCTCTACTTCATTGCACAAGACCTTACTTATTTTACAGGGGCTTTATGTAATGTATGTGTTTCAGAGTGTCTTTTCTGGATCTTCCTTCATGTTTAACTTACCTGTTTTCCTCCATTAAGGTCTTTTTATGCTATCTTTGAAGATTTTCTATGCAATCCTCCTGTTTTCAGCAGGAGACTCATGTTTCTACCTGGTGGCACAGCTAGTGACTATAACTGGCACTAGTCGTGAGGAGCTATTCCAGAATAACTCGATGCATGGACACCTTCAGTAGTGACTACACTGCTGCTCAGAAGTGTGAACAGGGCTTATGCAGATGTGCCTAAATTGGCTTTCAACAAACCGTCTTGAGTACAGAGAAGTACAGACTTTGCAATTGGCAGAGTGGTATTCATGTTGGGCTGCAAACTCTGCCCAAAACACAGGAGAAATACTTGGATGACTAATTAAAGCCAAGGTTTTTGCCTCACTGGCATTCAAAGCTAGCTCAGATAGAAGCATGAGTAGTTTATATGTGGATATACCCTTATTTTGCACCTAGAATCCTTTGTCCTGTTTAGTTTAGCCTTTGCTCCAGAGTTGGAAATCCATCCTGAGAAGTATTCTGGAAGAGACGTTCTTGAACAACACAGTGGTTAGCCATGCTCCGTGCACCTGGCAATGGCTTTGTAATTTCAAGACATGGGCATTTAACCTCTCTGCTCTTGTGTGGTGTGTGCTGGATGCACAAAGTTATTACAGCTTGCTGGAGATGGGAGCTACAAGTGGGCTCAGGTGAGATGAAGCAGTAAATACTGTCCTTCAGGCAGGGAAGAGTTTACATATGTCTTTCCTCCAAAACACACAGTGCAAGGGTGAGGTGGGGAGCAGCTGGTTTTGAGGAGATGAAGGCTTAAGTATTACCAGGTTTACCACATCTTTAGAAGCTGATCCAAACCCCATCAAGCTCAGTGGAAAACCGCCAATGATTTGAAGAGCCTCTGGATCAGGCCTTTAAACCCAGCTCCTACAATTTGGCACGCCGTCCTCTGTGCAGCTGAATAATCCTCCTCCCAGTCCTGCACTCTCAGGAAGCCGGTGCAGAGCAGCGCTAGCAGGCTACAGGGACCACCCTCCGAAATGGCAGAGGGCCTCTTTTCACCTTGTCTTATGCATGCAAAATGGCCTGAGCACAGCTGTGTCTGCAGACTTACATTTCCTGCAAAGCTTTGCCTTCTTTGCAGCTGGGTGCCTGAAGCACCTTGAGCTGTGAAGGGACTTGCGGACCTTCAGAGGCTCTGAATCAGATGTCTGGCGATGGATGGTATTGGAAACTATTAAACTTTTGTCCGTTGGTCCTCATGTGGAGGAAGTGAGAGCATGGATCTTTAACCCCCTGGAAATGATTAGAGATGAGAAGCACAAAGGAGGCCTTGATGAACATTTTGCCCCTAAGCCATGTGGTTCCTTGCTTTCCGGCTCCTGCTGCCGATATGCAAAGCCAGGGCCTTGGTTTTTAATTTTTCATACTGTTTTTAAACAGATACTTTTGCAAATGTAAACATGCCCCAGCACTGAAGGTTTCCAGCCAAATTAAAGAGTCAGCACTGGAAAAATCAGCCTTCTGAGAAAGGTCAAATGCAAGCAAATTCTGTAGTTCATTGGGTCCATATGTGTAAACTTCAGCTAATATGAGATAGGCCCAGGGCAGCACTTACCTTGCAGAACTGAGCTAGTTTCAAAATGAAAGGCTGGAACTGTCCTTAGGGATGCCTGTGGTCTGAGCAGCAGATTTGAATGTGTTGAATGAAAAAGGACCATGTCCCAACTTCTGGTTGCATTTCCATTCTGCTTTATCCCTTCCCTCTTAACAAGAAGAAAGAAGGTTGGGAAGGAAAAAGTGCCGTTTGGCATTAATTCTGACAACTCACATTTAGACATTCTTAGTTGGGACCATGCTGGGTTTAATAATCTCCAACTACATGACTATAAAAGCTTAATTTTGCTATGAGGATGCATGCCTTGCAGCCTTTAATTTAATAACCAGGAAGGGTTTCTTTATAAGTTGTACCACCTGCAGTAGTAATAGAAATCAAGACACTCCCTGTTATTTCTTGGGCTTGATTGACATTTCAGCCAACATGGAGAGATTCAAGCCACCTACTGCCTTTATGGGTTTTTTTAATTATTGTTACCTGTAATTTGTCAGAGCGTGCCATTAAAAGGAAGAACTGATGAGTTTATGTCTCTGAAGTGAGCTTGCTTTTGCTTACAGCAGCAAATGAAGAAATATTCATCCTGCTGCTGCACTGTAACAGTGGGTTAGTTAGTAGGAAAGAGTTGGTAGGAGAGGAGTTAAAATGACAAGAGAAATTATGGCCTAAAAGCAGGATCCTTAAAAAATATCATCATTATATAGCAATCCCCTAATCTCACCCCCGTCAGCCAACAGAAATGCCAGGAGATCTGCAGCACACGTCAGCCAGCTAACCTGCCTGAAAGGTGTTATTGTTTCTGGTTCTGCTGCTTGGCTGAGAAATGTCTCCGCAGCTCAAGAGCTACAGGAAAAGAAGACAGAGCCCCATTAGTTCAGAGAATGCCAGAGGTGAAACTGCGGTGCCTCCCTGGTGCTAGTACATCATTAAGGGTCCCAGAGGAGTGTAGGAGGTGGAGATGCTTGAAGGTTAGACGGGCTGAATTATTCCTTATCTCATGCCTTTTCATTGAAGAACAGAGGAGATACATGCGTTGTGTGTAGTTATGCAGTGTGACGGGAATGCTGAGAAGGGCTGGAAGCCTCCAGCTCCTGGACACAAGGTTTTTAGTTTGCAAGGTTGGAGGTCTCATTGTCAGAGAGGCTCTGGCAATGTCCAGTTAGGTGGGGCATAGGACCAGGACTGATGGTGTCCAGCTCTATGGTTAGGAACTATTATGAAACATAGTGGTGTTTAGGACAGAGGCAGAAGCTCCACCAAAAGGTTCTGCATTGGAAAGGGAGGCAGGACAAGTGGAGTTGCTTTACTGAAAGAGTGGTCAGGCACTGGAACAGGAGGTGCTTGAGTCACCATCTCTGGAGGTATCTAAGAAATGTGTAGATGTGGCCCTTCAGGGCATTCTCTAGTGGCCGAGATTGTAGGAGTTTTTTGTGTGTGTATGGTTGGACTCAATGATCTCAGGGGTCCTTTCCAACCCTGAAGGTTCTGTGATTCTGTGAGTGTAGGGATTTTTATATCTATTTTCTTAAGGTTTTGATGATTGAAGGGCTTGATTAGGTTTCCTCTACCCCTGGAGGGAGAAGGTACTTGAAATTGCTCAACAAATATCCATACATCAAAGGTTTTAAATGGCTGCACATCTGTAATCCTACAAAGCATGCCAAGATGCCAAAGGCCTTAAGGAAATTCCTCATCAGCACTATCATCTCACCCTTGTGGAAAGGGAAACTAATGCCTACAACAAAACCTTCGAACCTGGCTGCCCTCATTGAGACTTCTCAATTTATCATTGGGGATATAAAATGACAATGGAACATGTTTTTTTCAGAGCTCTTTTAAAATTGGTCTGAACTGCATCATTGCTGTTATGAGTCATCAGGTCATTGGCCTGTGCATTGGTATCCTGTTGGCATTAGACCAAAAAATATTACCTTTCATGTTGAGCCTCCTGGATCTGCAACATCCAGTCCTTGAATGAGGCAGGGTTACTTGTCAACAGGTCGCAGAGGGATTACAGGTATATTGATTTGGTCTCATTTGTGCCTTGCTCTCTCAGATGTTTGGTATTCTCCACGTATGTAACAGCCAGAGTAGTTAACAGATGGAATAAATTCCCAAGAGAAGTCATCACAGTACAGCTGGATGACTTTCTGAAAGATACGTATGAATCTATCCATCCTCACAGTACAGCTGGATGACTTTCTGAAAATTACATATGAATCCATCTCCGGTTATTTCGTGCAGTAAAGGTGTAAAGTGAGAACCTGAAATTCTGTGATCCGTGATCCATGATACACACATGGTCAAAGCTGGTAACTGTATTGAAAGCTGGGATTCTTTGAACACCCTACCATTGCACCTGAGAATACCTTAAAAATAGTAATTTGGCGTTTTCTTTAAACGCGTGTATTTTTCATTACCTCAGGAATATCTGTCCTAGATCTCTCAACTGATGTTGTAGCTTCTAGAAGAGCTTTGCCTCCACGAGCAGAGAGTAACCAAATCTACTGCTTTGCATTTAACCTGTGTGAGGGCAGTTTGGACAATTGCCTAGATTAGATTGGAAAATCCAAGCTATGTGATAGAGCCAATCTCTCTCAATTCCCCCTCCCCATCTAAATTAAGGAAGGAATTCACCGTTAGGTATCCCAGGTGTTGGGTAAAGTGAAACCTAGAAGAGAACCTAAAACCTGAAAGAGAAGGTTAAACCTGTCATTTGAGCAGCCAGGTCTTGAGTGCAGATCACTTCTACTCTAACTTGGTTTTCAATCAGTTGACCCCCACCTCCTCTTTCTGGAGGGCAGCAGTTTCCCTTTGCTTAGCACAGGAGGCAAAGCTACGGAGGTGTTACAGTGGGCAATCTGGTCCCTTTACATCACTTAACCCCAGCGCTGAAGATAGTTCCCCAGTTTTTTTAACACATGTAAAATCGCGCTGCTATTGTCTCTGAAACCAATGCTGACACTCCGTCTTGGATGTGAAAATAACTGCTGAGACAGCCCTGCATTTATGTACTGTTTTTTTTTTTTGCACTCTCTGCGGAGAATCAGAATAAATAGAAACCCTTTAAATAGATTATTAATTAGCCTTCCCCTGACAGATAACTCGGTAGGTAATCCATTTGTGGATGTCCGGGTGAACTCACTGCTTCTAGAGCAGCTTTATTGTTTTCTGCTTTCTCATTTTTGTTGCAGATCTGAAGCCCTGGGTCTCGAATTTCACCTATCCAGGTGTACATGACTTTTCTCAGCTTGCACTGGATGCCAACAGGAACCAGCTCATTGTGGGAGCAAGGTAAAGATAATCTTTTAATTAGTCCAGGGTTGCTGCTCAAGCTCTTTACCTTCTGACTTCAGAGGAGAGTGTGTTTCCAGCTCATGTGGCCAGTCTCCTCAAAAAGAAAGCTATAATTTATGTAGAGGGATTTAGACTCCTAGTATAATTGCAAAGAAGAGAAAATTACTAGAATTAAAAAAAAAGATGCAATCAAAATGACTGGTTAATGAAGCAGAATGCTGGCATCTCCCTCGGCATCGTGAATGTTAAAAGAGTTATAGTAAATCATTCTGCACCAACCCTCTGCCAGCACATAATTTGACTTTATGGTGTATTTGCCATGGCCAGACTTTCCCTCTGTACCAGGTTCATGTGTGCACCTTAGTATAGGTCATACTGAGGCTTTGGCAGCCTAAATGATTGCTTTCTTTTCTCTTCTTTTAGAATTCACTCTATAACCTGTTCGCTTCGTCTTGCTGATATAGCCAGATCCTCACCTAATGCATTTTGGTGCAAGTCTGTTTTTCTAGCCCATTGTATATAATTACCATATATTTTCCTTTATTTTTAAACATTATTTTTATTTAGGATGCCATAAGAGAAGGGAGAAACACACAGCATGAGCATAGGCAAGCTCTAACAAATTTAGAGCTGTATTTCTAACGGGGAAAAGAACTATGGTTCAGTGAAATAATATACGTCAGGACTGGTTGAATCATGAGCCCCAGCAGCGACTATTTTTTATTGCATAATAAACAGATAAGACAACCCAAAAAGAAAAAAAAACCTAAGCATGGTCTAACAAATCAGTTTAAGTATAACATTTAGAATCAGATAACATTGTGGTAGCGGTCTGTGCTATTAACGAAAATGGAGGAAGAGACTGCTTTCTTCTCGGGTTATTCAGCTTTAGAGGACGGGGAGGTGAGGAGCAGAGCTGGAAGAACTCATGAGATGAACAAGAGAAAAGAGCAAGGTGTGTAACAGAGGGAGAGTTTTGCTGCACAGAGACAACTGAAGTGTGATTTAATACATCTTTTCTGTGTGTATTCGTGCAGTAAATAATAACACTTATTTTCCTGTAGCTGTTCAAATTGCTGTAGGCCCTCCTGTTTTTAATATAGAAACATTTTACTTTTCAAGCTGCGGCTTTACCTGTGCTGCAATCTGTAACCAGCAATTATTAATATTTATTACTTCAGAATGGCAGTGCTTTGGGGACGGCCGTGAACAGTGCCTTCTGCCAGGTGTTGCACAAACACAAGCATGTTGCTCTGAGGAATTTATGGATTCCCTAGTTCTGCCTCATGGCAGGTTTCCCCCCGTGTTGAGGCTGCTAAAGCTGACATGCTTCACCCCTGCTCAAACCCCAGCAACACGTCCTGGAGGGAGACTCTGTCTCTGCAAGATTTCGTGTGAGTGTGGTTAGACACGAGGCTACAATATCACTATAAACAAACAGGGGAACAACAGCAAATTTGACTTTCCACTGGAAGTACAATATAGTGCAGTGCGTTGCCTCATGAGGAAGCCGTGACAGGTATTTATAGGATTGGTTTGGAAAAGTCAGTTTTCATGAAGCAGCACCCACCTGACTGGGAGAAAGAAAGTTTTGATGGTGCCTCGTGGCTCTGCCGAGGAATTCTTGATAGAGTTAATGGAGATGTAATTTCCCAGGGTGATTCTCCTGGGTTGAATACATGCTTGGTGTGGGGAAAGTGGGGAGAGCTGAGCCCTTTCTCTCT
Organism: Nycticryphes semicollaris; assembly: GCA_013400055.1. Classification (NCBI taxonomy): domain Eukaryota; kingdom Metazoa; phylum Chordata; class Aves; order Charadriiformes; family Rostratulidae; genus Nycticryphes; species Nycticryphes semicollaris. Next base: position 339,453 of record VXBJ01001593.1, on the reverse strand, counting down.
TCAACCTCTCATTTCTAGCCTGCATGAGGTGGCAGGGACAGGTACATGAGCATGGGGATGTGAAGGGTCCTCAGTGCTGCTCAGCACCATGGATCATCTGGGTGCACTGACCTCCTGGAGCTGTGCCAGTGAAATGGGAATGGGAAGTAAAGCCTTTTCTGTTTCCTCCTTCCTTGATAAATCCATACCTTGTTCTGGACTATTTTTAGGGGTGATTTTTTGAGTCATTAGTTGCTCGTGCACCATCTGCTTGAATCTGCAAATGAAACAATACCTCAAAGAGATAGGAGCTGTCTCTATCCATCTCTCCAGGGTGTAATTTATGAAACCTAAATTTAAATGTTAACCATGTTTAAATGTGCTACTGTAGATCATATTAGTAGTAACGCCAGCTATTCTGGGTTGTGGAAGGAGTTTGGGATCAGGGTGGAGTTTATAAGTACTCCCACTTCTCAATTTCCTGGTTAACATCATTCTCTTAGATGATAGCGTTATAAATTATTTCAGACTAGTTCTTTCTGTCTCTATTTAAAAGCAGTATGACCTCACCACAGCATCTCTTTGGCTTAGTTCATCCTGCATTTCAAAGCTTCATAGAAAATGCTTCCTAGAAGAAAAGAAGGTCCTGGGGCTCACGAGGGTTTTTGGTTTCAGGAATTGGACACAGCGTGACTGAAACTGTAAGAGGTATTGAGGGCAGGCCATGCAGACAGGGAGCTGGGATAACACGAGCCTCAGATTTGTAAGCTTTATCCTTATCTGAGAGTCCTCCCCAAATGACTGGTGCTGTCTGAGTGCTAACCAGAGGAGTTTGATAACTCCACTGCACCAAACACCTGCCAAGTCAAAATCCAGAAACAAAGGAAGTTGTTTCAAAAGCCCACCATGGTTTTGAAGCAATTAATTTACTTGTCACATCATTTGTAAAATCCAAACATTTGCACGTAAGGATATGAATAGTTTAGAACATTGTAAATCTCATACTAGCCATATTATGAAGACATTTCATTAAGTATAAAAACACACATTTCAAAAATTCATAACCCTCATTTTGACTCATAGTTTGCATGCTTTGTTTTTGTTTTAAATGTAGTGCTAGTATTTTAATATACTGTTTTTCCTCTGTGAATGACTGATTGTTTTGAAATATTTGCTGCTTTTTTCAGCTCTTGAGTGCATGTGATTACTATTTGAGCTTATTTTAATGGAAGGAAAAACAATTTTCTAGACCTCATTATTATTGAGAAAAAACTTGAATATGTGATCTCAACATCTCAAAAAATGAGACGCATAAACCCCCTCAGGCATTAAAAAAACCTGATGATTTTGGGAACTTGAATCCTGCTTTTTTTGTGATAGCTATCGGCAATGCCATTTTGTCCAATTGTCCTGCTTTTTTTTTGCAAAACACTTACTTCTTTCCATCAAGAATAAACCTTGAATTTTTCAGACCTGAGAAACCTTCCAAGTCAAAGCCAATAAAGGAGTTGAAATGGAAACTGATTGCAGCCTTGACTGTGTAGAAACTTCCATCCCTCTCTAATAGTATGATCTGGAATGCTTATTGTCTTTACTTTCAATCTCTTTCCCATTATTAGATTTCAAATTTAGTTCTGCCATAGAGCATTCCTAGTGAGCAGTTTGCTTTTATTAACTGAGGGTCTATTTGCTCTACCTAAACATCTGAAATCAAAGAGTAATGGTGAGGAAATGGGTGGCAGTTTCTCGCAGATTAGTGTCACATAATGAGCAATAGTTTTGAATTATAGACACAAGTTGTGTATGTGCCGCCACGGCAGAAGAGCCACAGAGGCGATTATTCTGGTACCAGAACAAAGGCTGGAAGACTGGGACACTGCTCTTTTGTCTGCAATACAGCTGGTGAATGGTCTGGGAAGAACAGCTTGAATGAGCTGCTGTATAATAAATGGTTTAACAAAGGAGATACGCTTAATTTCCTAACTCGATGGGCAAGCAAAAGAGACCTGTGCTAAAAAGTGGTAACTTAAAAGATGCAACTGTTTGAATCAATGGTATGTGCTTGCTGTAGCTCAAGGTCAGATCTAGAGGCTGTCAGAAACCATGCAGAGCAGCAGCCTCAGGGCAGCCAGATAGCCCCAGAGCCTTCACCCATGCCAGTGTGCCTGTGCTGTGATGGGGATACTGGAGGTAATTGTGGTGGGGCAGAGGGAAGCCTCCATCCCCATGGGCAGGATGTCTTAACTTGACTCTCCGTTGTTCTTCCTTTGCCCCTTCCCTCCTTCCCTTCCCGATCCATAGCAGAGACATTTTCGCCTTCTCCCGTCCCCATGGCAGTGATTTCACCTGCACTTTGGAGACTCAGTGCTCTGCTCTCTCACCTGTGCTGTAGGCAGGGTGCCCAATCCCTAGGGAGAGAGGGTTTTGTGGAGGAGGCACATAGTGTAACTGTGACATCCCACATTCTCAATGAGCCTTACTCCTCAAAACTGTCATTACTGGCTGGGCAGAGACTGGAGCCAGTAAAGAAATGATGATATGAAAGACCCTGCTTGGAGTTAAGCCAAAAAGAATGCTTCACAAGAGCTCCCTGGCAAGGAAAACATAAAAAGTTTAAAGGAGGATGGTTGAGACACCATGTGACAATCTGGCACGATGGCAAGCTGAAGGGAAACAGCTTGGACAACAGGAGGATGGTACCCAAACAAATGGCTGCACAGAGAGTGGCTGGGAAGCCCTAAGTGAAACATTTGACTTTTCCCAGAAGGAAACTGTGGGGGTGTCAGCTTGGGGCAGTAGCCTGCTGGGGCTATGGCTGTGAGAGGCATGGCTACAAGGGTTGGCCATTCACTGCGAGTGGAGGTGTTACTGTAGAAAACCAGCCAGAAAGCACCATGACCAGAAGTCCTCATAGTTCTGTCTGCCAAGCGGGCTGTCATCTCCATCAGGAGATGGGAGAGGATCGTCTCTCATGGCTGTCGCACAGTGAACAGCAGTGCAGGAGCCCTTGTCACAAATAGTCATTACCAAGGAGAACCTGGAAGTAGAGAGTAGTGAGCAAAGGCTGCATCAAAGAACTTAAAACTGGGAAATAAAGTGCATGTCATTCTGGACTGCCTAGACTTCTCTGCAGTAAATGTAAAGCTACTAAGCTGCTGGTGATAAAAGTCTGGGTGCTTTGATGGGGGTGATTTTCATGCCTGATTTAGAGCTGAACTGAATGTGCCTGTTAATGCCAAGTAATAGGTGCCCATGAGCCAGCAATGTGCTCTTGTGGCCAAGAAGGCCACAAGGTGCAAGAAAGGAGAAAAAGTTAGTTTGGGGAGCAGGGAAGGTGCTACGTAAACTTAAAAAGGCTGGTTTAGGGGGAGCACGGCAGCCTGGGCACACCCTTTCCTGCCTATTATTGCTCCTGGCTTTATAAGTATTAAAACAACTCTGGATCATGTAGGTTTAGGAGCTGAAGAATGAATGGAGCGACTGATGTCCCAGAAGAGTTGCTTCAAGTTGCAGCTTGCAGAAATATGGCAAATTGTAAATATACTCTAGGACCCTCAACCAGCAGGTTTGGCACCCTGAGTTTATTGAAAGTCTCTGGTGTAAGATAGATTAGTATGTCAGACACCAGGTTTCATGCAGATTTCTGGCTGATCAAAGGCTCTTTCCCGCCTGCTTGGCAGAAAGCTCTAGAGCACTGCAGTAAAACTTTCAAAACCTGTGCGGCTTGGAAAATATCACTCTTACCCTTGGGCGCTTTCAATCCTGTCCAGATCTGGACTGCCACTGAACCCTGAAGAGAGTCTAAGTCTCAACAGATGAAGTTGCCTCGGCGAAGAGCATTTTGCAAACCAGGAAATTCAGTGTCAGAAGTTGTGTCAGAGTTGATCCATAGATTTAGACTATCAGAGTTGGGTCTAAACTCTGTCAAGAATACTTTCTGTTGCCAAATGATCAGGGTTCCTCACCAACATTTATCCTTGAAGGGCTTCTGTGAGGCAGGAAAGCACTAATAATTTTGCACTATAGATGGGAATCTAAGACCCAGAGGGATTAAGAGCAAGCCTGCCTTCTGAGAAAGTCTGTGATGCCAAGACATGTGAGTTTATAGTAGATCTAAAAGGTGGTGCAGTGCTGCACCTAAGACAGCTACTCCTGCAGCAAGACTGCTTCCTGAAGGTACCAGTCAAAGTCTGCACAAGCTCAGAGGTCTTTGCACTTGGCCAATGTGGACATAGCCAAAGATCTTTATGGACTCACAAAAAACCTGTGGCAGCGGAGGCATTTGGAACCTTTACTGTTGTATTTCCATCTGGTAGTTTAATTGCTTGACCTCAGCCTTGCATCTGTGCTCAAGTTGTTAAGTCTCCAAAATGCTCATGAAAGTCTGTGATTCCCACACTCTTGCACTGAGACAGTGGGGCTTCAACGTGGCTGAAAAAGTAGTGTCTCATATAGCATGGAGAGACTAACATGCAAACAAGTTAACATTGTCCACAACGATGTGGGCATAACCAAAGGTTAAATAGTCCACAGGCTTGGCCTGTTATCAGTCAGGAATGACATGTCATTCGTTCCTGACTACAGGATTTGACTCAATACTTTTCCGAGGCAAAATGACTGAGCTGAGTTACTGCCATGTCTGATGGCTCCCATTAGTATCGCACTGTCTTAGGACAGCTTTACCCCCTACTAAGTCACGTTTGGCTGAGAATTACCTTGCCAGTTGAGGTATTAATGAGGACGTGAGCAAGCAAAGAGCATGATAATGTTTTTGATTATATCCAGAATGTAGGAAGGTAGGTAAAAGCGCTGCTGATGAGAAACCTAGAAAAACAAATACCATCCTTTCTTACTGTGATTTTTCCTATCAGACAAAAGAACGCTCTAATTAAAGTTACATCCTTGTCTCAGGGGCTGGAGGAGGACAGTTAATGTAGTGATGTGAGAAAAAAAGGGAGAATCAGTCTCTAAAATTAACAGAAACTTTCAAAGGACCATGGATGTTTTTTAAAGAAGCTGCCTGACCCACATGGTAAAGAATGTGGTGAAGGTGAGAACCTGTGATTAGACATTGCAGCTATTTAAATCCATAATTGAGGGTCCACAGTTTCTTTACACAGGGAACAAAAGTGTGATTGAAAGTGCAGGTTTTAACCTCTCTGGTTGAGCCTGGGATAGTTCAGAGGGAGATTTTCCTCTCTGATATGGCGCCAGGTGAGGTCAGCTCAGCCCTTGTATAAGCGTGGAGGGGTGAAGCCCCACTGGGGTGCCTGATTTTTACCTATAGAGTTTGCTTTCTTCTGAAAGGAATCCAAATTTGCCATACCTCAAATCTCTGCTCTCGCTGACTATTACCCCTTGGAGAGGAGGGGAAGAGATGTGAACAGGAAAGGACGGAAGGAAAACTTTTGTAATTATGGGATTCTGGGAACTTTGGAGTCTGGCCCAATTTTTGTTCAAAGTGTAATTTTTTTCTTAGTTAAAATCTGTGCATTTGCTCAAGCACAGAATGTGAATTTTAATTAATTCAGGATAAATAAATCACATAAAATGCTATATTGCAGCACTGTCATGTTGCTGGGCCAGAAGAAGCCACAGCTATAGGAAAGCAAGGAGGCAGCTTTGCCCTGAATATTTTAAGTGGAGAAGACGGTGAAGGCAATGTCAGCCTCTGGCCGGTCATCTTTGTTGACAGAGAAAACAGTTGGTCTTTCAAATCATCTGCAAGGCAGTACCATCTACTTCTCTCCAAATGACCTCACTGGTGCGGTAGTCCATGTTCTTTTGCCCATCGTCGGATGAACCAGGCCTTTGGCTGACTCCTGGCCTGTGCCTGTGCAGCCAGAGCTGTGTGAGAGGCAATCCTGGCACATCACAGGCTGATGGGAATCATTCTTACACAGCAAATTGCAGGCCTGATTGGAAAAATATCTCATATTCCCGATAAAATGAAAATTGGTGATACCCTATCACAAAAGCAGCCACCCATGAGAGGCTCACATGTTTTAGCAGCACACTGAGAATAACTGAGTTTGAAGATTGTATTTCAGAGAGTGGGGTGCGAGCAAACACAAGGTCAGGATGTTTTGGCAAAAGCCTTGGGAGCTTGGACCTGATGTGTTTTAACAGCATCACAGGCTGGAGCTGCCAATCAGATTCCTTTTGCAGTACTGAAAATACTCTCTCACTCTGGTTAGGATGGTGATACGGCACTTTTATATGGCAGAGCTCACCACAGTGACTTGCCTTTCACTTTATCTATCCAGATGTCTCGGTGCTAGGTCTACTGTTCTGTGCCACTGCAAAGGTATAAAAACCACAGAAAAGAGAAGGGATTGGTTGGCAATAACTTAAGTTCACCAGGCAGCTCTATCAGTATCTGCATACAAGTCATGTTGAACTCATCCAGAGTTTGAGGAAAGCCTGACAGAACTGAGCTTGTTTATCAGCCTAAGTAGGCAGGTGGGGAGGCTGCCAGGGAATATTTGCACGATAATCAGTGCACCAGAAAAGGAATTTTACATTATGACTTATCGATAGCATGACTAAAAGTGATGGGCAACTAGGAGATCAAAAGTCCTCACGTGGCTCGGGGCCACATCAAGGTGCTGTAAGTGCTCTGTGACTCTGCCAACAGGATGAGAGGGGGAGAGAAGAGCTGCCAGCCACACGTCAAGAGAGACTTGAGGTGGCATGTAGGATAATAGATGATGGTCTGAGAGATGGACTCACTTTTCCAGGAAAATAGGAACAAAACCTACACACAAATTCTGAAAATTTGGCTCAGTTTCCATCTCTGGGTTTTGAAGAAACTCAACTACTGAAACAGAGGGAGGGAAATGTAACAAAAAAAAAAAAAGTAGCCCACGCTTTATAAATATGTTCAAACAATATTACAAAAACAAAAATCCCAATCCCCATTCTCTGAGGTATGTACATACGCTTACCCTCCAGAAAATATCTGGTTGAAGGTGTGTCTCAGGAGCATAGCAAACACTGTCATCCTCAAGGAAGTGGGATCACATTGGAGCGAAGCTTTGCCTCTCATGCCCTGGGGAAAGAGAAAGGCCAGAGCCAGCAGAGCCAGGTTGTTGCTCTCCTGCGAGCTGATGGAAATGGGGACACGGCTGTCGACCCAAGGGCCAGTCTCCTTCCTGCTTCTCCCTCCCATGGCAGAAGCCATCCAGCTAGACTTATGAATATTGGTGTAGTCCAAGGGTGCCAGAGCTTTGCTGTTGTCCTGCATGCTCTGCAGCTGTAAGCGTCTGCCTCTTTTGACTCTTCCTAGGGCTGACCCAGAGTATACAGCACTAAGCCTGGGCAGATCTGTGCCATCTACCATTAGAGCTGATGGTAGTTCTCTTCCATTGACTGGAATACAGAGTATTTGATTTTCATCCTTGTTTCCACTGAGAAGTACTAAATGGGCCTCAGTGGCAACCCAGAAACAGCAGCTTGGACCCTGGCTTAATTCGGAAGCTGCTTAATCAGAATGATATGCTGCTTGCATAAGGAGCTGCTTCTAAGAGAAAGCTCCTCTAGCTCTGGCTGGATTTATCACTGAGAAATGTTGCTTTGGGAGAAGCAATTGATCATACAGTGACTGCATCATATTACTGTATGCCATTTAGTATGGTTCCCTGTTGAACATCTATTGATTTTTAAGGAAGAATGATGTACCAGACAAGTTTTTCTTCAAGAGAAACAAAGTTACTGGTGAATATGGATCCAGCCTCTAAGGGAGATGCTGGCTCTCCACCTTTCCTCCAGCATGTGTATGCTAGGCCCTTCAAGAGAATTACTGGAGTAGCATTTCCAAATGGATTGTCACATTTCACTCCAGAGTGGGCATGTAGTTAACTCCTGAGAGCAAAGGCCAGACTTGCCCTTCATGAATTGGATTTCTTGGGATGGTTGGCTAGTCCAGAAATGGGGATGACCACCTGAAAAGTTCAGCCACAGCTGCACCTGCTTAGAGGCACCGTGCGTTAATGTAGCATGAGATTTGGTAGCCAAGAGCCCTGGGGTCTGATCTCAGTTCCATCACTGACTTGCTGTGTGCTTTGGAGAAGGTCGTTTAACCTTTCTCTGGCTCATTTTCTCCATTAGTATCAGGGGGGAATGATACTAACCAGCTCTCAGAGAGTCATGAAGCATGACTAAGCTGTGTTTGTCATGTACTGTGGAAGTACAAAGTATATCTAAAGCCTCCAGAAGCAAAGATAGGAAGAGCTGACAGGAGTTGCTGGCTCCTAGCCTGAGGCTCAGCCCCAGCACATGGCTTCCAGGAGTGCCAGAAGGAAGCATTAGGTTTGTCACATGCATAATTCTGTGTCTTGTTTCGTATCGCCCAAAGGACCCTGTTCTGTTAATTATTTTTCTTGTTATCTGTGTTGTGGTGGTTGTGAGTCCCTCTTGCAGACCTGGCTCCCAATTGCAGCACAATCCTGCCCTGAGTGGGGAAAGTGGAGAGGAGGTGCTGAGCTCTTCTCCCTCATATCCAGTGGTAGGACACATAGGAATGATTCAAAGTTGCGCCAGGTGAGGTTTAGACTAGATATTATGAAGCATTTATTTTCCAGGAGGATGGTCTAACACTGGCACAGACTTCCTAGAGACGTGGTTGATGCCTCAAGCATGTCAGTGTTCAAGAAGCATTTGGACAATGCCCTTAACAACATGCTTTAACTTTTGGCCAGCCCTGCATTGGGCAGGCAGTTGGATTAGATGACNGGAGGTGCTGAGCTCTTCTCCCTCATATCCAGTGGTAGGACACATAGGAATGATTCAAAGTTGCGCCAGGTGAGGTTTAGACTAGATATTATGAAGCATTTATTTTCCAGGAGGATGGTCTAACACTGGCACAGACTTCCTAGAGACGTGGTTGATGCCTCAAGCATGTCAGTGTTCAAGAAGCATTTGGACAATGCCCTTAACAACATGCTTTAACTTTTGGCCAGCCCTGCATTGGGCAGGCAGTTGGATTAGATGACCGTTGTAGATCCCTTCCAACTGAAATAATCTATTCTGTTCTATTCTACAATCACAGGGAACACCTTGCCACAGCATCATGAGTCTACTTGAGTCTCGAGTACCTTACCCAGGCTGTGCTGGATGCCTCTTTCACTGCAATAGTAAATCCCAAAAGGAATAGTGACTCTTCACTCAGTTCTCTTCCGTTTTCCCTAAACATGTTGACTTTTTTTTTTTTTTGAATGATTTTGATTCTCTTGGTTTTGTTTCTACTCGCAACTTGAGACGGCACTTGAGCTGGTCTGCCCTCTAAGGAGGGAGGGATGGACTTCTCACCTCAACTATAAGGTGCAGGCGAGTAGCAACACACGAGTAGGTGTATGTGTCTTGTAGTGATACAGACCACCAGATATGGCAGCATATGGCATACACACTGTGTGTGTATGTCAAAGTCCTGAAGAGGTTCTGGTAGGGGTCAGCATTAGGGATCTCATGGCTCCCAACTTGCTTGCAGGGGTTATTTTGAAGCACAAAGGAGTTAATCTTACCTGCTCAGTGTGTCTGGAGGGGGACAGAGTTGGGGAATGTGAACAAACCTTGCTCATTTAAATACAATAAGAATTTGAAGCTAGAGTAGCCTTTCATTCAGTCCTATTCAGTCCATCGACTGCAGGGATGTTCCTCCTGATCTACCACAGCAGAACTGAAGCGTGCTCTCTTTTAATTAGAAGGAAGCACCTTTTAATCAGCCAGCACAGTGCTGACAGATGTAGTGCCTGAAAAGAGGCACTGTAAAAGAAGCCTGAATGAGTCTGAAGCATGTTGCAACCCTTATAATTTCAGAACTCCTAAGAGGAAGTGTCTTTGCTATTATTCAGGCACTTTTGTTATGTGGCTTACTGTTGGAAAAGCTTAATTTATCTTGTAGCTCTGTTGCTCAGTGGCATTGTAGACGAAGTACTTTCCCTTCACTGTAAATCGTTTGGAGGCCAGGCAATGTGTGAACAAGAGCATGGGCATGATGTTACAGAGTTCATCCAAGGTGCGCTTGGCAGTAGGAAATAAACACTTAATAAGCAGCTTTTTCTTGGGAATGTCACGGCAAGCAGATATAAGTGGATATATTCTTCCATCCCTTCTTGAAACACATCTCAGCTGCTCTCCTGCTGTTCTTGTACGTATGCTTTGTGGTACCAGGCACAGTGAGCACTTAATCATTTTACAAGGCAGCCAAATACAAATTATGAAGCCAATTAACAAATACTTTCATCTACAGGATTTATACTGCAGCTTGGCTGGGTTCATACACAGACTAGCATAGAGGGCCCAGTTCGGGAAGGCGATTCAACATCTACCTAATTTCCATGAGCATAAATGGCACATCAGCACGGGTTTACATGCTGTACCCCAACTTTGAGGGCAAGCTGTTCTCCTAACCAGAGCATAGACTAACAGACCAGGAGATCAGCTTGTGGCTGTGCTGCTGCTATGCTCTGTGATGTCAGCTAAGTGGCTTGATCTGTGTTTTAAATTTAAATGAGAACAATGTCTCTCTTTCACTATTCTGCATGTATTTATGTGGCAAATTCTTCCAGACTAGGTTGTATAGAGTAGAAGGGCCTGTATATCTGAGCTGGGGGATAATATAAATCAGGGGTGACAGAGAGAGGATCCACCCTCAGGTTGTTTAAATAGGCATCTGCTGTGAATTAGTTTCCAGAGGAATCACCACCAACCCACTTCGTGTCTTAATGCAACAAAACCACTGTCTTGGCTGAGACTTCAGGGTACTACTGTTTAACATGGGCGTTTTCAAAAATGCATTGATGTTCATGAATAATAAGGTTAATAGTAATAATAATTAGTGGTTTCAGGCACCTTTTAATGTGTATAATACCATTTGTCCCAGAGTACTTAGGGGAGTGTAGTTGATTGCTCTGGAGGTGGCTGAAATGCAGACAATTCTGGGATGAAACAGCTTGTGTTTTAATACTGTGGAGTGAAGTTGTGTGATTTTTCAGGACAGGAAATGAGTAAGACGGTTTCTTATGCCTACAAGTTTGTGCACCGGCTTTTTACGCAGGAGAAGGAGGTTGTTAGAATAGCTTGTTGTACCAGGCAATCTCTCTTCTGGCCCAGTCCAGATGGGCTTAATTTAAGAGAGAAAAGAATTAGCCAACGTTCACTTACAAGACAAAATGGAAGTTAAAAAAAAGAAAAAAAGAGACCAAGAAGGCACCTCATCCATTCATGCAGAGATCTCAGTGTTCTCACATATTTCTTAGTCCTATTCTTTCAGCTGCTTTAAATTATAGTTCAGCAAGGTATTAAACAGACATAACTTCAAATACAAGCAGAGAAAAGGACACAAATGGGGCAATTCTAGATACAATAAACCATGCCTGTCATTCAGAGACCTTGCTCATTCTTGGACTGAAATTGCAGTTAAAATGCAATTTATAAAGATGGCACTGTCTTATTCAGCAGATCTTTCCCCTTGGCTTTTTACTCCTGGTATAGCTTTACAGAACAAGTATGGTTAAAAGAGCATATTATTAATTAAGAATTAGTCAGTTCCAGCTGGGCAGGTCAAGTGGAGTCTGGAGCTGTCTCTGATAGCCTGGTCTGCCTACTGGTGTTCATATTACTGCTGATGAGAGGTGAGGTGGATCAAACAAATAAAAAGAAACTGCCAGTGGCTGTGCAGGCAGCAGGTAGAAGCAAGCTGATGAAAAATGTAGGGAAACCCTCCTTTCTGTAAGAAGGCCACAAGGTCAGACTTAGAGAGTTGAGGTTGGTGTGAAGCCTTTGGAAGATCATTGTGCTATTCACATTAATACTACATTCCTTCCTGGTTTAGGTCTCAGCCACCCAAGTGATCTCACCACTGATGCTTTGCCCAGGTGCTACACAGCAGTCACTGAGAGGACAGACGCTGGTTTTATTTAAATGGACGCTATTCCTGTCTGCATCTGTTTTGGCTGAGTGCAACAAAAATTGTGTCCTTTAGATAAGTCTCTTCCATTAAAGATATTTTGGTTGAATTTACTCTGCAGTGCTATCAGGAAAAAAAACAAACAACCCTAATATTAAAATTTATTACTCAGTCAAACTGTCCAGCTTTTTACAGGCTAAAACAAGGAGCTGAAGTCTACATTATAAGACTTCCAAAATCAATGCATTTAAATAGCATGCTTAACAACAGGATGGCAGCTTGAAGCCCCTAGTTATGAGAACTTTCTCCTTAGGGTGCTGTAAGACTGGAGGCCAGTGACATGCTTAACTTTTCCAAGAGGAGGCTGGATATGATAGGAGGAGGATATTCCATGATATCTCATGTCCTAGAATTGCATTAATAGTTTGGTGAGAGTAGCATGTGCTTTTCTAAGGGAGCTGTCAGATCAGTCATTGGATGAGAATTTCTCTCTATTTTGAAATTTTAGCTGTATGTAAGCTTGGTGTCTCAGCTCTGCTGCATGCACCTGCAAGACATAATATTTAAGTCTGTAGCTGGTGCTAAAGAGTTAATAACAAATTACTTGGGAAAATATGCAGCCCTTTGAAACAGAATAGGGTTTCAGACTGTAAAAAAACCTGATGGATCTCCACTGATAGGACTAGGAGAGAAGATGGAAATTTTGTATGTGTGTACTTCTCTGTGTACTTACAGGAGGTATAATAATTACTGATATATTTCGTTCAGATATTGCTAACGGGTCTCGTTCTCCTCTGCATAACCGGTCCCAATAGAGAACAGGATGATGCAAGTCAGAGCTACATCAGCTGAAGGTTCAGTACCAGGAGTCTGACTTTTCAAGTTCCCCATCATCCTTGTTTCCATCCTTCTTTATTGATGGTCAGCAGCAGTTGATACTTATTGATTTATTTGTAGAACTGGGATAAAGTATACAGGCAACTCTATGATTATGACTTAGGTGATGTAGAAGTCAGAGATAACAGAAGGAAAAATTGCTCGAGCCGTGTAGTGGTCATTGTGACCCAGTATGAATCTGTCACGTCAAAGTTACTTTCTTTGCTTGGGCAGAGTGTGCCGCTGACTACAGACCCTTAACAGGGTTCTTCAAAAGAGTCCTTAGAATCTTTTCATCACTATAGGAGCTTTCCACTGATTTCTTTTGATTTCACTGACCTAAGGCTGGAATGTGCATTTTTACTAGGTAGGGGAATGTCTGTATACTGGCATCTGTAGACTGCATGAAGCTATATCATCAAAGCTGCACTTTCTACCATTTAAATAGAGCCACCTCCAAAAATATAGTTCACCTGGTATAATATAAATATGCCTTCTTTGGGAGACTGTGGTGACAGGAATGTTGGAAAAGGATCACAGCTCTTCAGATTCCCTGACAGATGGGATGCAAAAATATGAAGTTAGATGTGGCCAAAAACCCTCAAGCACACAATCAAGTCCGTATGGCTTAGTATGTCAGCTTATTCCTGGTAACTGCATTGTCTTACTAAGCAAAAATGTGAGATAAATCTTGTTAACTAAGCCTCATCCATAGATGTTTATGCAAATGTGTGTTCCCTCGTATTTGTGATGGGATATGAACATGCAGAAGGAGGCTTACAGGAGCTCAGCTGATGTGTGGTGTCTCATGCTTACAGTGACTTCTGTCAGGAATTCCCTCACTTTGCTTGGAGAGATGCAATGACAGGAGGATTTGGAGTATCTGCAGTCACTGCCTTGATTTTATTGCTAGTTTTCTGTGCAGACAGGTTCTGCTGAGAAGAATTGTCCTCTTCTCCTTTTCCACAAAGTTCTGAATGGGAGCGTCCACAAAGGCAGGCTTGGGAGAAGCACAGTACAGGAGTCAGCTTTGCTCCAGCTGGCTTCTGTCCAAGCCCAGTTTTCACAGAAAGGAGAGAAAAACATGAGCACAGCCCATACAGGGCTTCAACCAAAGCCCTTTGAAGACAGTCCCTGTGTTGTTGGGATTATATTGTGGTTCTTCATTTTGAGTTCTGGAATATTTTGCTTCAAACCTGCTCAGAACTTTGTTACAAGGTTCACTAAGACACTGATGAACAAAGAGCATATAACTATTTTTGCATTCTGTGGAGAGGAGTCCAAGAAAAGCTGTTTGTTTGTAGAAATGAATGATCACAAACTATGACTTGCTCTTATAACTTTTCCCTTCCTTCTTTGGTAGACTAACAGTTTGTAATTTTTCTTCTTGTTCATGCAGGAACTACCTCTTCAGACTTAGTCTACACAACGTTTCTCTTATTCAGGTATGTTCACTTTTTACTTTCTTGTTTTATTTGACTTGCTAATGAATATTCTGTATTATTTGGTGTCCATTTTCAGAAGGCTGTATAGTGTAAATTTGCCCAGAGTGATGGAGCACAGAGAAGGCAAAGTCAGAACCAGATGCTTATTCCCACTCCAATGATAATGCTGGGGCACGGATTCTTCTACACTTGCCCATTTGGACAGCACTCTCTGCTCTTGATTCTCAAGTGTTTGGGTGGTAACAGGATCTGCCAAAAATATGGCATCTTATGGAACAAAGCATGTAGTGTGACTGATACAGGCTTAAAGACAACAATCAATAGAAATTCTTGGCTTTCATTAGAGGAGATGTTGACAACATGCAGGAGAAGCTTTTACTATTCTTGTCCACCCTCATTTTTAGCCCTTGTTGGCCTTTGTGAACATGGATTGCTGAGGAGCTGTGTTTTGCTGAATGCATAACTAAAACCAAGATTGGACTTGCAAGCATTCAAGAGGCAAAATGGGTTGAAAAATGTATGTGACCTGTGGCAGAATGAATGTGAAGCAGCTAAAGTTTGAAAGGGCTTGCAAATATTCAGTGGTATTAGGACCTTCCTCCCATTGCACTGAACCTGGAATTGAAAGATGCAGCAAAAATTATTAGGGAAAACCCCAACTGCATATCTTTAAATTCAGAATTTTCAGATAGACTGGAGGACCTTCCTCCTGTACCTGACCATGCAAAGATGCCATTAGAGTAGTACTGCCAGCCATTCTGATGTGCACAAGCCTTTTGTTCTTAGTAAGACTTACAAGTATAGATGGAGAGAAGAAAAGATGTTTAATGGTTGTAAAATGCATTGAATCTTCCTTTAAAAGGAAAACAAAGCCCAATGAGTTACCAATGACAACAATAAAGAGTTAGAGAAGCTGATACTCCCATTTGGCAGTAGTTTCCCTTTGCAGAGCCATATTAGCATGGCTGGAAGGCTTCCAGCAAGCACACAGGAGAGGGAAGTCTCTGTAGTTATGAGAAGTGTCGTACCTTCTGCAATGCCTGTTATCACACTGCCTGACACAGCATCTTGTGCTTGTCAGACGAGGGATCCCCTTCCACAAACCCAATTGCAAATTTTCCTTACGCACTTCTGAAGTCAGGCTTGGCTTGGGCCCCTTTCAGCACAGCCCGTTTCCTTTCCTGCACTGCAAAACATGGGGAGTCTCCTTCTATGGCACTGGAGGATGCTGTGGGATCTCCGGTTAACATAATCAGCTTAGTTTGCTCCTGCTTTCTGGGTGTATCCGGTCACTTTGCCAAGACTTTTTGCATGACAAAGAGAGCATGGAATTATGTTGACACACGTGTTGGGAATGATGGAAGTGATTGTTTCCCGACCTAATGGTTTCCTAAGTAGCTGCTTGGCTTGTTTCCATAACGCACATGATGTGGCTTAGAGGCAACCCCTCCCACCTTCCCTTCGCTGTGCATCATTTTAAAGACCAGCTCAGAAAGTGAGACAAGAAATGCAAGGAATTTGCAGTTAGTTCTATACGGGGTGAGAGTTCAGTTTAAGAAGTAATCACAATGCTAATTTTGGTTGTTTTGTATCTCCTCTTTGCTTGTAAGTAAAATTCAGCGTGAATCTTGTCAGGCCTGATTTGGGGATAGTTTTTCATCTTGAGATTGTGGTCTGATTTATTTCTGCTCATAGTACTTACTCTTCAGGTTGCCAGCGGTGCTAAATCTGCTTAAGGTGCAGGATTGTGTTGACAGATGTCTGCTCTCTTGCTTCTCTACTTCAATGAGGTGCAGGCAAGAACATGTGGAGTGCAGTCTACAGCAACAGCAGGATATGCTGGTTGTGGGGCAAAGCCTGGCAGTGTGAAGAATATACCTCCCAATGACAGGGTTAGGCGAAGTTTAAAGCTGGTTTTTAGTGGATGCTCTTGCACAATCAGCTGTATCCTTAAACTGCACTGTCCCTGTGGAGAAAAGGCAAGGGCACATTTCAACCCCACAGCTGTCACGAAAAGGAGAGGAGCCCAGGGTATTCCTGTGAAGGAGATGACTCTTAATTGTCTTTTCAGCAAGGATGGCAACAGCATCTTGCACGAGCAATATCCCTGCACCACCACTTGCTAGCACAGCAAATTCAGTGTACTTTAGTCTCTTATTCTCTAATGGATAGATTTACTAGCTCACACTACCTAATACATGTTTTCCATACCAGTTATCTGTTCTTTAACCAGAAAATGAGTATTTCCTGCCATTGAGCAGGCCATAATGTTTTCATCACAGCATTACTATATTTATTGCTTTTCAATGGAAAGAAAATCTTCTTCTTCTGGATTATAATCTCCTTTATGAATATTGCGTATCACAAGCCATGTCATTACTCTCTGATTTTAGACAGGCTTTCAGCTCTCAGGCACTAAAAGACTGTGTTCTTTTCTTCTACTTGTTGAATGACTGCGGAGGCCTCTCATTTAAGAACAATGCAAAATTGATAAAAATGAGCAAGAGTTCTCCATCAACTTTAAGGATATTTTATCAATCACTCCTGAAAACACATTTTAGGAGTCTTCAGTTCCAGAAGCTAAAGTTATGGTATTACTCCTGAATCTGTGGTGGACTACCATTAGTGTAAACTTAATAGTGTAATCTCCACAGCAAAGAACACTCTGGAGTATCATATAGCCACTCCATGTAGCTTGGCTAAGAAGTTACTTTCTTGGCATTGCAGTGTACTAAAATACAAAACTTAGCATTACATGGGCAAGTTCCTGGATAAGAACTGTGTAGAAAGATAGCATTACCTTATAGAACAGTTGAGATTTCAGGGGAGGGGAGGAAGAGAGGTAGAATTTAGGATGTATCAGCTGTTGGACCATATTATAAAGGGTCATTTCTTTTCCTTTCTTAGTTCTCAGCTGCTTTACCACCATGTGCTGAAGTTTTCTCTTCACTTTAAATTTTCTGTTGCTTATGCTGAGGTCATTTCTCCAAGATTGTAGCACTGAGCTTTTCAATGAGAACTAGTGAATGAAGTGGAGCAGAAACTGAAGCAGAACAAGCTCGTTTCCCACTCTGCAGAACAAAATGTCTCAACTTCTTTGAGACTTTTCCCCCTCGGTCTTTGTTTATGAAATGTGTTTCAGAAATTCCATCTGGGACCTGAGAAACCTTTCACCAGATGAGTTTTAGTTGCATGAGAAACATTGGTGGTGGTTAATTTTTTTTTTTTTTTGAGAAACGTTTTTGGCTGAATGTCAATATCCAGAAAGAAATTGAGGCCAAGGTATTTTGGGGATCATTTGTAATTCTGTCTACTTGTCTTTCTTGCCAAAAATGAGGCACATTGTTAAAGAATTTCTGAAAATCAACATCTTGAGATGTTCCAGGTGGGGTAACCAAAAGCACCTGTTAATTTTAGAAACTTTGGCATGTAGCATTCAAAGTCTTGCAGCAGTCAAAATGCGTAGTTTTAAAATGGACACCGTTCCCTAAATCTTTTGCATCTTTTTTTAAGCAAAATCCCTACAACATGTTTCATCTCCATCTTTAAACAGTTCTCTTGTACACATTGTAAGCTTTAAGTATTAGACAATTTATAGAGCACATTTTTAAAATGATGTGTGCTTGAGTGCATGCTGTTTAATTTATGCATGGGTCTGAAACAAGGTTAGCTCCTAATCTGCGGCTTTCACACGGAGGCTGTAGAAAGGTCAGTCTTACACTGGAGTTTGTAATTAATGGAGTAGGTGGAAGGGTCATTTTAAAAACATAAGCCTTTGAGGAAATTTTTAAAAATGCACGATGCTGATTAGGACTTCTTAGCAAGCAATGCTATTCTCTGGTGTACGTTAAAAGCAGGCTATTTGGCAGGCGTTTCATAAATCCCAGTGCAGTGCCAAACCCCTGTTCACCCTGGTTTTACCTGGAACTTAGAGTTTTCAATTGAACTGAGCGTGAAATTATTTTTCCAACCTTTTTGAGATTCTAAGATTTACAACCTTTTTCACTGAGATAAAAACAAGACTTTTTGACATCTTTGTAATATCTGAAAGAGAAGGAGATAGGCACATGGCTACTTGGGATGCAAATATTCTGGTTCAAGTTATTTTCTGAAACATCAAGAGTGAGGAATTGAATGGGTATTTCTATTGTATCAAGAGATTGACCCAGTTTGTTTGAGGCGTTTCCCTTCCCTTCCCTTCCCTTCCCTTCCCTCTGGATCCAAGGTTCCCTGCTATATACAAAAGAATAAATGGGTGCATCTATTCCAAAACTCCTTGGAAGACATAACTTATCTCATCTGTTAAGAAAGAAAAATTTTGAGATTAAATTAAGCTTTAGTTAACAACCTAATATTTTTTTCCTGAGGACAAAAAACTTAATTGAGGACTAAGTTCAGAGAGAAAGTGCTAGTTCCCCAATAGTCATAACCCTGAATTTGGTAGGATTGCCTGTGGAGTTACACACTGTCCAGTAACACCTGGGATGCCAGAATCTAGATCTCCAACTGCAGATCTACATTTACCCCACTGCAAAATATGAAAATGCTACAAAACACACAACTTTATTTGCTTTCGAAATTTTGCTCCAAATTTATAAGAGCACCTACTTTCGTGTGGGGACTTTGGAGAATGTTACCCAGTCAGTAGGGCAAAACTTGATGAACTTCTCAGTCCTATCGGAAGGCATAAGATTTAAACCCAAGCTTAAAGTTTAACAACGTGCTTAGGCAGCATTAGCTCCTAAGCCTTGATCTGAAGCTTATTGAAATCACTTTCTCTCTGCTGATATCATGGGCTTTGGGATGGACATTTTTTCAAACCTGAAATAGAGACAAAACATTTCTGTATGGTCCCGTAGCAGATGAACTGTCGCTACGAATCCCGTGCATTTCCAGTAGGAATCTGATTTTTCTTCCTTCAGTCTAAGAAGCAGAAATGTCCCTGCTACAGAGGTGAAGCGCTTAAACTGCACAGCTGTTCCTGAAGACACACTTCCCTCCCTGCCAGTCCCCAGAGAATCTTTAACTCTGTGTCATAATCACTGATAAATCAACAGTATGTATCAACAAAGTATCGTTAATAATAATAAAACTTGCCTACCAGACCTCAATATGTCACATAGCAACGAATAGAACAGATTTCATATTTTGCACTTTCAATCAAACCGAGCATTAAATGCATTATTTTCTACTTATTTAGGGCTCAGTAGTGCCACATTTATGTGTGCTGATGAGAAACATGCTCTGCAAGCGTATAAAAGTGTGAGGAGAGGTGGCAGAGTTTAACTTGTTTTTTTTCCTCTGTGCAGTTGAATAAAATATGATAAACAAAACCAATGGGGAGCAGTGAGTAATATAGTTTACAGCACAAATTGTCACTCAAGTAATCTTTCCTGGTGAAAATACTTCATTGGGAAATTTTAAGGATTCAGAGTATGTTCACAAAGCCCTGGCGCTCATCAGGAAACTTACAAATAATAGATAAATCTTTCATCCCCAGGAGATGCTGGATAGGTACCAGACAGGGCTTGGATGGCCCAAAATTGTACTGCTGGCTCTGCCCACGAGTGCCTGAGGGAAAGTTAATCCGCCCGGTTTATCTGCCTGGTGTTTGCTCGCATGGGAAAGAGGGATATAGCACTCCTTTATACAGTGTCGAGAGTTTTGTCAATAAAAAGAAGTAAAAGTATTGCATTTCAGATTTACTTGCAGAAATATCCTTGAGTCAGACCTGTTCCCATTTTTCAAAATATCCTTTCAAAAATCATGAGGAATCCAGGCATTGATATGACAGCGCAAAGCCAGGGGTGCTCAGATGTTGGCCCAAGTTTCCTAAATATATTTATTTCTTCAATCTAGTTGTAGGGCATCAAGATTATCATCCAATTTAAAATCCAGTTTGGGAAGTGATTTTGGGAAAGAGCAAGAATACTTTACCTATCCTTATGTACCACTGAGCTGCCTGACAGGAACTCCATTTTTAAATGTTCAGGAATAAACTTGACTTTCCAGAAATAATTTTCTTAAAAGCAGTTTATTATTTGTTTCTTGCAGATTCTGAGATACTCCTTTGAATTATATGACACATATTTCTAGATAAAACATTTATTTCTTTACTTTCAGACCAATGCAGTTCCCTCGTTTAAAAACATAATCAAAATCTCTACTAGAGCAGATGCAGTCTTTAATATGTGGCTCATAGCTGAGTTATGATTGTCACATATTTTATCAGTACGCTACATTTTTTATTAACAGATTAACATATAAATCTATTCATAAATCACCTTCCAAAGCTGCACCTAAAACCTCTCACTCTCAGCCTAGAGGCTTAAAGCTATTCTGTAATAAAGCTTATATTGGCTGAACAAACTTTCTGGCAAATTCAGCTTTTTATTCTTATGGTTTCAGGTTTCCAAATCAAATCTACTCTCTGAATACATTCTTCCTTAAAATTACTGATCAGGAGCTAGATTGCAGCTTTCAGGTGCAGGTCTCCCTGCTCTCAGGATTTATTTGATAGAGAAATTTCTAACTGGAACAGGAGGTGGGGAAGAAAACAAGGCATGTCAGACTGGAGGTGGCCATGTCTGAAGGCCACACTTCACCCTCCAAGGACACACTTCTCCAGCTCCTCACTGCAGGGAATGGTACTTTACGCTCTTTGATAGGCTCTGGCTTAAGCCGTTGGGAACCAGCCTTGTGCTGATGTTACTCGTCAGCTGAAATTCAGAGTGCAGAGAAAACAAATCTCTTCTTATAGTCCGTAATGTTGAGTGATTTCTAAACACAACATCCCCTCTGTCTGAGAGAACCCAACTCAGAAGTCCATTTATAGCCAGCAAAGCTTTTAAGCCCAGGTTTAGCTTTAAATAAATGCCTCTTCTCCTTTGAGAATTGTCTGAGTTAAGAACTTGCTGCACGCTCTGCCGAGTGAGAATATGTTTCAGTATGTGCATCCACAGATTTGCTAAACTGGTCCAGAGTGCATTGCCTAGTTGTGATCAATGTAATTGCCCTTAAAAGTGAGTATTGAGTGTAGGAAGTTCTCATATATATTTAAATATATACCCATACACAGGAGGATCATATACATAGGGTTGTATAGCACACATAGGAGGTTCAGGAGGTATAGCTGTTTGGATTCATAGTTGGCATTAAGTAGGGAAGCATTCTTGGAGTCAGTGAAGGCCATGGAGCTGATTTACATCGCTGTTACGCATTGAAGTGAGGTTTTTTTGAAGACTGTTGGCCATAGATTGCCAACCTGCTTTCCTGGGTAATTTGTTAGTTGTCATTTGCTCCTTCCCTGCCTCACCTCACCTAAAAGCCAAAATTACTACAGGGGTTTTGGTCTTTGTCAGCAAACATTATGAGCAGGATTCAGAAACTGAGAATTTAATTAGCTGCTGAAGTCACTTACTGATAACAGTAGCATATTGGGCTCTTTATTTGATAAAACCCTGTCAGGCATTTTATGTGTAGGGAATGAAGACTAATGTTCTTATTCCTTGCAACTTACGGTTGGGACCATTAAACATCCTTTAGAAAGGGGAAGGAAAAAAATGAAAATGAAAAAAAAAATCCCTTGGACTTCTCATTTCTTGTCACCAATGTTGCTTCTGTATTTTTGCAAAATGTATTTTGGTTTGGCTATTTACCCCTTTTTCTCTGTGGGCTGCTTCCCACTCCATCAGCTCCCAGGGCTCTGCATGTTCTTACACCCTGGCTGTCCCCTGCCCTGACACACGCATTCCATCTGTGGCTGCTGTCAACAAATCCAGCTCTTCTGATATTCCTCAGAGGCAAATCAGTCTCTTGTAGGCTATACCTTAGCTAAACTGATACTTAGCTAAACTGAGGTTTATATAAAATTATGCTGCCTTTTTATTATTATTATTACTTTAGGGATGTGGGATATTTTTAGACAGGGGAGAGGTTTATTCTTTCACCTGTACATGCTGGCTTTTACCACAAGGCACAGCAAGCATTTCCTAGTTGCTCCTGTCCCAATTAGGGTGTTCTGATGCGATCGTTAGTGAAGGCTCTAATGCAGGATGGGTTTAACACAGCACCTTCACTAAGAGCAGTCGATGTGGCAACAGCGACCTATTGAGTTTCACAAGCTGAGCACAGCCTTCATGCAGTCAGCTCCTGCTTCATGCTCTCCTGGAGAGGAGGTGATGCCTTGAGCAGCCTCTCCCCGATTCAGCAAGCCTGGATTTGTGGAGGTGGCCAACTGCCGATTGGTGGGGCCTGGGGAGAGGTCCTGGCACCCTGCTGCCACCAGCACCATGGTTTGCTGCATCTCAGGGCTGTGTACTCAGTGAAATGCTCTTCCTACCTGGGACCCGGTCCCTTAATCCATCCCTGGCCTAGGAGCTGAGCAGCACATGCTGGGAAGTCAGTAGTAAGAGAAGTCCTTGATAACACAGAGGAGCACCTCTAACACAGTGGAGTATCTGGACCACTTACTGCTTGAAAGCAGCAGTTTGTTTTTTTCAAGACCGAGAACATAGGGAAATATCTACATTTTATTCTCAAAGCAGAGCCGAAGAGAGATTTAAATTATTCACATCCCTTGCACTGGCTGTCTGCACAGGATTAAGTTTGGCCCTGATAGCATCCAGTCATTTATAAAGAGAGTATTAAAAAAAAAAAAATCATTTATTGATTTGCACCTCTTTAAAAGGGCCCATGAATGATCTCATATTTTTCCTTTAAAACAAACTATTGAGCTCTTAGGAAAAAAAAAAAAAAAGAATTATTTTATAGTAAATACATTTTATGTCAGTGTATGCATTTTTTTCCCCGAGATAAATAATCCTACTTCTCTCTGTTAGTAACACGTTAGCTGCTGTGTGGTTTACACCTTCTTTTAACAGCAACAATTCTGAATGACTAATACAAGGCAATTATTGGAGCCTGGAGCTGCCCAGCAGGGTCAGTAATGTGGCCTGCAGAGCTGGTACCAGTGAGCAGAGTTGAGAAGCAGCGATGGGAACAGTTGACATGTTGCTCCCACAGGACATTGATCCTGTCTCAGCACGGCAGACACAACTCCCTCAAATCCTTTGAGAGCCCCAAAGATCTTTGGCTTCCAAGATTTCACCTACTTTTCGAAGGCCAAGCTCAAGGAAAGCACAGCCCATGGGCTAAGAAAACAAACGAGTGAAAAACACCAACTCAACTATTCCTATGGCATCTCCAGCTACCTTGACTGTTGAGCTCTTAGGAAAATTCAGGCTCAGAAGCCTTTCTTCAGGGCTGCAAGGAGGAGTAGCAAACCTCCGGCTAAACAGCATCAGGCACCAGCTGGTGCAAGTTGGCTCCTGATGGGCAGGCAAATGGAGAGGAAGGCTGGGTTGTACCATGAGAAGAACATGAGGGCTGTGGCTGTGGGGTATAAATGAGTTGCTTGGTGCCACCATAGCTTGAGGAGTCACTAGGAACAATGACAGGTATTCTACTGTCACTGAAATGCTTCTTTCACCTAAGAGTTACAACACTGTGGTTAGAGCTACCTGGTATGTTTTTATTGGTAATGCAACCAAGTAGAAACTAAGCTATTCTGAGGTTACAGAGACTAAGCGTGGGGAATCAGTGAAAGGAGATATGCAGAAAAATATCACATATTTTTCTGCATTTTCTGTAAGGAGAGTTTGGAGAGCATGAACCAGCTGCCTTACTTGTAAACAGCTGTGGGCAGGTAAAGTGGTTTCCAGCCATCTCCATGTGAGCTTTCCTTTCTCCCCGTGTGAAGCTGAGATAATGATACTTGTCCTTTTGAAGTGCTTTGAAATATGTGGCTTTCTGTTTAAGACCTAAGTGTTATACATGATGATATGCACTTGTAAATATAGGGAATTTGCCTTAATCATGAGTCTGCGAAGTCGTTATATTCTGGTTCATAGTCATGTAATATGAAGCAGTTGTTTTCTTCACCTCTGCTTTTAGGTAAGCAATTATGTGACTTCAGAGTGTCTGCGTGCTTAAAATTGACCAATTTTTCACTGCATTTTTCTAAACTTCTTAAATGAACACCTTTTAATGTAAAAATAGAGTAGCTGGGGTCTGGTAGGAGAAGTATGCAATGCAAATATAGGCCTTCAGATACAAATACTAAAACACTCTTACAGAATTATTTATATTTTATAAAAGAGAACAGCTTAGCAAGAATTTGGGGCGAGGGTTAACAAAAATATGTTTTCATCAGCAACACTTTTGTGTCAGGAATGTGGATCAAATTCTATGCGTTATTTTCATTATTAATTAAAATCTTCAGACAGGAGCCAAAGCATAGGTTTGACGTTTTTGAAACGGAGTGGTTTAATTCCTTGTAAATCAAGAAAAAGGAATAACAGGGCTTCAGCCATTTAAATAGGCTGCAAGGTTGCTCAAAGAGAAGTGATTTAAGCTTTATTAAGAGTGACAAAATGTTAAGTTGTCCTGGGAGTTTTAAGAGACAAAGTACAGTTGCCTAAAAGGAGAGGATTTTGATGCGCGGGGCGGAAAGAAATGATCAATGGTTTATAAATGTAATAGTGGTAAACACAGTGACAGGAGAATAAATGTATGTGGCCAATATAATTGTTACAAATTTAGTAGCTTTTTGCTGTGAGATCAGTTACTGAGGATTTAAGAACAAAGCAGAAAAAATGAAAAGATTTTTGTTTTTCAGTGCAAGCTAAATGTGAAAGCATTGAAAACCACCAAAAAAGAAGTTTGATAGAAGAAGCACAAAGAAGTATGCTGCATTAATCTTATTGGAGAATCATTTTGTATTCCTTCATCTTCATTATAAGGCATATTCTCAAAACTCATTTGTAGAATCTTTGACCCTGGGAAAGGTCAAATGCAAACGTGCTGGAGGGGAGGTGAGGGAAGAGACAGGTGGTGGGGGAATGTAAGGGCAGGACGCAAACTGAAGGAAATTGGAAAATAAATCCTGGGTTGGCAGGAGAGTGCAGTCTGGAGAACAGAACAGAGGAGCTGGGAGGAAGAAATAAAAGACACTGCATCAGAGTCTTCTTTGCAGGAGGAGGACCAAATAAATTCCTCATTGAGATGAAGCTTGGCAGAGCTCACTATGGCATCAGGTGCTGACGTCTGGTGTTGGAAAAGAGGAGGCAGAAGCAAGGCAAACTGTGACAGACCAAGCAGGGAGTCTGAAGGCATCTGCTTCCCAGCCTTAGGAGGAAGCAAGGTGGATTGGTGCTGCATGCAGCGATGAGGCTTTGGCCGCTTCCAGCGGCAGCAGGCAGGGACTGCGTCTGGCTGGGCTGCACAGCAAGGGGACGGAAGGGGTTAGAAACACTTGAACTTTTGGTGGTGGGACAGGAGAGGGGCAGAGAGGCATTGCCGTCCACTTTTGATTTAAACTGTTGTGCACTTCCATTTTGCAGCAACAAACATAAGACTTGAGAAATGTCTTTTGGATTCTTGACCACTCTTTTTTCCTCAATCTGGATCCTTGTGCTTCTCTGAGACAAGTATTTGATTTTTCATTGATCAGGTGCTGAGCTCAACCACTGCAGGTATGGTTAGTGATGTGATAGTATTTGAAACATGAAGCTTTTGATGTAGAGAAACTGAGAGGTTCAGGTCCTTTCTGGCTGTCATTTCCCCACTGACCAGTGAAAAGTGTTGCTGTATCTGTAGGTAACTGTAGCCTGCTCAGTCTTCCAGTGTATTTAAGAGTGGATAGATGTTGGCTTCACAGTTAATTGGAAATGCTGGGGAGAGAAGTAGGGGGTAGCGCATGGGGAATTCAACACTGTTGGTTCTTTACTTTCTCTGTATTTAAGTGTTCCTTGCTGATGGAGCACAGATGGTCTTGGATGAAGTAAAAAAACATGCCAGAACTGCAGTCTAGGCTCAGACTGGGGAGCTAAACTTGACATGAAATAAGCAGAAGGCTGTAATTAGCTTATCAAGAGCATTAGGCACCTGGTGGAGGAATGCAGATATGTAGTGCAGTGTGTAGCTATANTCTGTTTTATGAAGCACGGGGGACTTTTCATCACTGCCTTCCTCTTCCAGCCCAGCCTGGTAACATCTGAAAGGTCCTACTTATTCTCGCTTGTTAGTGTTTTATCAGAAATGACATTTTCTGACAGTTTGTGATGCTGAGCAGCACACCCCAGAGAAACTAGAGAGACTAAAGGTCAAAATCTAGGTGTGTTGCCAAAAGCTTTCCTGGGAAGCTTGCACCACGCTTGCCTGTCCACCATGTGTACTCCCCGATTGCAGATACCAGTCATCTCACTGCTCCCTCTTGTTCTTTCTGCCTGTTTTTTTTGCAGCCACGTGTTGTTTTTCACCTTAACGCTAGGATTCGGGCTCACTGGGGCAAGAATTGCCATTTAATGTTGAGCAGAAATGCCTAACAGAGTGCAGCGGGGTATTCCACGTGCTTCCACAGTACATGTCAAAATCCTGGTCTCTAGGAACAGGAGTCTGGATCCTGGTCCACAGAACAAATGGAAATTCAGGCATACATCTGCTGAACTAATAGGGAAAGTACAAAGGTACAAAGGCTTCTTTTTAGCTGAGGATTTAGAATATTTTGCCCACATTCTTGAAACTCAAAACCTATTACTTTAAAAAGGGGAAGAGCAGGAAGGAGAGTCTGGTTTCACTTAAGTTCCCGTGGCACAGGCAGGCTCAGGCCTTGCAAAATTTCCCAGTCTCTCCGGTTTGCATGGAACTGGACTTGGCTAATTAAAGTAATCTCAAAGCTTTTGTTTGCTCTCAATAATGCATCTTTCACATAATTAAAGATTTCCCGAGCCTTTTTTTTCCCTTTTGGTTGTACTACACCAAGCTTAAGAGCACAATCAGAAAAAAATGTTGATAGGATAAATTGAATCACATGTACATTTATCTGTTTAATTGCATACTTCCCATTTTTTTCAAGCCAAGGCAGGGCTCAAACCATATTCAACCCCTTACACAGTTTTAATGAGAATATATTGCAGTGTTTGTCATCTGAAAGAGTATTAGTCCCCCCTCCCCCGCCCCCCACTGCAATAGATCTGCTTTCCCTAAAGAAAAACAGGAGGTACAGAACAGTGAAAATGTCTTGAGTTCTTCATTAGTTTCTTTAATATTGCAAGATGTGCTGATTTTGATTCCTGAATCTCAGCCTAATTGTTGGGAGAATCAGGTCCAAATTGGGCATTTCCTCAAACTTATTTTAGCTCCTTCTCAAAGCAAACAAATAAATGCTGAGCAAGAATGTTCAGTGATGTAAATTGGAGAGGAAGAAAGAATGCAAGACTTCCCCGCTTTAGAAAGCTGACAATACACAGAGGTTTCACATGTGCTTCAGTGATTATATTTTCAGTTTGAAGCGTATATGGGAAGGTTGCTTTTCATAGCTGAACTCTTAATGTGGGTGCACAAAAATGCACTCAGCTGACTGTGCAGGATTTGTCCATTCTGGCTTAGAAGCCAGGGGGAGGGAACACAAAAAAATGTATAGTGGAGAACCCTTAACATCTATCTCTACATAGCAGTGGTCTTCAAAGAGGCACAATGGCAAGGAAACCCACAGTAGAAAAATGGAGGAGAATAAAATGCCTTGCTTGATGCAGAAATACAAAAGGGACTATAGCCATGGTAAATTGATTTCATACTGAATATGGGCAGGTCCATTGGAAGGGTTTTTGAACCTCCTACTCCAGAAATCATTGTGCAAAACAGTGAGAGAAGGCTGCTTAGAAGTCTTGTCACATCCATCAGCGGAGCCCACAAAGAGGAAGGAGGGATTTAGTTCTGAATGGTGACTCTGCCAAAGAACATAAAGGGGTGGAGATGGACATCTTTTGGCGGTAGAGGGGCCTCGAAGGAAGAATTGCCCCCACTTTATCAAGGGCGACCATTGCTGTGACTCTGTTCATTGGCTCACTCCTTAGAAATAGTTTGTTGTACCTTGTTTGTAGCAACTGAAGAAAAAAACCCACAAAACTGCAACAAAACCAGTTCTTTACAGAATACGCAGTGCTGGTGGTGTGAGCAATATTGCTGTGTGGTGTCCACCTGGCCAGCATCAACCTCACCTGCACGTGCATCAGCGGTGCTTGACTGCAGTGGAATTTTTCTTTAAGAAGTTTCGACTGAGTGTACTTTAATCTCTTTATTTAGTTATTTTATTGATTTATCATATAGTCTTACATCTCTGTAATCTCCAGTACATTTAGTAAACGTTTGTTGTCATAAGCTACAAACTGAACGTGACATGGCAAGACACCAAATTCCACTGTGGCTCTTAATTACCCAGTACGCTAGAAGTCTTGTCTCAGTTTCTGTATGCTTTTGCTCTTCAGTAATAGGAAACACTGTAAGTCATCCTTCCTTAACATCTCCTGTGCTGTTCCCCGGTTCTGGATGTTGTCATTCATTCTAAACTGGCTACCGGTGAGAGCTGTCAAATGTCCGAGTTAACTATCAATTTGCATTTGGCCTTGTCTGTGCTTGTGCATGCTCGAAAGCAATAAAAATATCCGATAGATTAAGTTGTTTAAAAAAAAAAAAAAAAGCATTTCCATCTAGTGCTCACAGCTAAATTGTTGCAGTGTTAAGTACTTTCAAGCAAAATGAAGTAGATCATCAGCAAAATGAAAGTATTGTCCCAGACTGACATTTTTCTTTATACAGAATGATAAAAATACAAACACTAGGTAGGGGAGACAGAAATCCAGTGCCATCTTTATCTCTCTTCTTCAGAACTGTACTTTCGAAGTAGCATGTTGGCATGTTCAACTAAAATTGCTGCGTAAGTATGTAGCTGTCAGTCTACACTCGGCAAATAGCCACAGCTGAGTGTGTACTTTTTCTTTCTTTACCCTTATGGACAGCGCTGCTATTCGATCTGTTGCTAAAACCTGTAATCTGGGCATCAGTCCTGGCTTCCACAAGCCCTTCTGTTCAAGTAAAGCATCACATCCATAGCTCCTTGTGGTGCTGGATCACCAGGGTCTCTGCACCCTTACACTAATTACCCTCTCAGGCACTGCATTAGTGCTTGTAGTAATTTTAAGGGTCTTTCACAGATCAGCTTATCACTTCCCATAAGAGGCTTACCCCACTTCAAATCAGCCCATGAAGCCAGCATCTCTCTCCCCCTTGTCTTCTCTTGCTTTCTCCCATGTGTCCTCTTTGTGTCTTGGAAGAATCTCACCCTTGGTATACTTAAACTCTTCTGGTTACTAAAACCTCAGGATGAATTTTGTGGCTGGTGAGCCGAGACCTTTCCCCGTTGTGTGGATGTGTTCCATTGTCTCTGTCCTCTGTCATCCACTGCCACCTGATGCTTTGTGTTTTACTGTGCTTTTCTTATAATGCATTTTGGCAAGGCTATACCTACCCAGACTTGCCCAGAAGGTCCTGTGATGGAGGCTCATGGCCACTACAAAAACTGCAAATATGAATGACAAAGAAAGTTCTATTATATAAAAAAAGCTCCAGTTCTCCACTGTGTGTAATTCAGCTTCAAGTTACGAATGTTTTACACCAGGATTACTGAAAGTACGCTTATAGCACTGGCAAGTCAACCTGCTTGCTTCAGATATGAATTTTAATTTGACAGTACCTCCTCAAGGTTGCGCTGGCTGCTCCCTTATAAGCTGTTCTTTGTATACTAAAATTCCCAAAAGGCTGAAAAGTACAGGTTATAGCCCATATGGGACTACCTATATGTATTGTTTATCTTAGAAAACACCGCTTTAGTTTTAGTATTTAGTATCAAATGTTCTTTACTAAAGCTTTAGACAATTGTCTTTAATAGCAAAACTTCATACTTGTACAGTACTTTCCATTTGGGTACACTGTAGAAACCAAGAATTGTTAAGCCTCATATAATGCCCCTTTCAGATAAGGAGATGCATGGTCTGGAGTTGTAAATTCCTACCTGAGACTGCATAGAGAGGGGAATGACTGATGTGCTGACGGCATCTTCTTCCATGGAATCTTTTGCAGGACAAATGGTTTTTATACATTAGACTCTGGCCTTGGCTGAAGGTGTCAGAAAGAAGAGGACAGGATGCTTGGCGTCTCTCCTGTTGTTCTCCTCTCCAAACCTGCTCCCTCTGTGCACCACCAATTCAGTGGATGCATTTTGTGATACCAGCAAAAAACCACGCTATCTAAGAATTCACTTTGTGCTAGACAGAAAAGTTTTTAGTCCTCAATAGAGCAAAGTTCAGTGCTCATCTCTGGCTCTGACATGCTCAATGGCTTTTCCTAGTCAGTTGACCTCTCTGTGCTTCTGGTTTTCCTTTTCTCCTATGAGCCTGTGTTTTCTGTTTGGTTTATAAGTGCTCTCAGGCAGAAAATTTCTCCCACAGCATGTTTGTATATTGCCTAGAAATACAGGGTCACAATCTCAGTTCATGCCTCTACGTGCTCCTATAATACAAGTAAATAGCAAGGGATTTTGTAGCTGCACAAGAGAGAAAATCAGTAGCACTGACCATCCAAGAAGGACTGAAAACTTTCCCTGGAAAAGGAGTTGGTAGCTTATGCAGTTGATAACAGGTTGTGTCCGTAGGCACACATGTACAACAGAGGTACGGGAGCTTACTGGTCACTGCAGAGCTGTGTTACTGGGATATGCCCTCTGCACAGGAGGAAGACTGTGAGGGATTTAAACAAGTATTTTACTTTGCATCTGAGATAAGACAGAACCATGAAGAGAGTGGGTTATCGTGACTCAGCTGATGTACCATAGCTCACTGGGCTGGGAGAACTTGATCAGAGAAAGTCGAGCTCCCGTACCTGGAGACCCTGTTCTGACAGCTGTTACAGTGTGCATACAGCCTGGAAACATAAGGTGGTAGGACAGACTCTAAGACATTGAGGCTTAAGAATAAAACAAAAAACCAAAGAACGTAATCGGATCTCCTGGAAACTCTCCTCCCTGACTAGTGGGTGCAGATGTACACCATTTCACAGAAACACAGAATATCAGGGATTGGAAGGGACCTTGAAAGATCATCTAGTCCAATCCCCCTGCCAGAGCAGGAACACCCAGATCAGGTCACACAGGAGCGTGTCCAGGAGGGTTTTGAATATCTCCAGAGAAGGAGACTCCACAACCTCTCTGAGCAGCCCGTTGCAGTGTTCCAGAGGAACTTCCTTCCGACTATTGCAATGCTCTTTGGAAGGATGTGATAACAGTTTGTAAGGTAGAGGAACATGAATATCCAAAGACGGTGTTATTTGGAGGTGAGTTAAAGATCCATTCCTAAAACAAGAAAGTCCTTCTTTCTGATTCCATCCTTACTATGCCAGTATGGAGCATCCACCTCTGCTCTGATGTGAACAGTGTGCCATGGGTTCAGCAGCCAATACTATACAGGGACTGATTTTGGCCTGCCATTTAAGAGGCTGACTTTTGTTTATACAGAGAAGGTCTGATTCAGAGCTTGAAGTTATGAGAACTGGAACCCACTACTAGATATCTTTTTTTTGCATGTTTGCCAGCCTCCGTCCTCTAAGTGTTATATTTTGAGGTCTTTGCCAGCTGACTTGCTGTCCAGCCACTCCTGAAGAGCCATACGACTGCACTGTCTGTTGATAGGCACTATGGGTGTTTAGTTTAAAAGAAGCAAGCAGCTTGAGCGCTACCACATCTCGAAGGATCTGAGATCACTTGAGGGAAATCAGTTTGTAATTTGATAAAACACAAAGCACTTCCCTTCATCCAAGCCCCTTCCTCTCCCTGCAATGAATTGACTGAGTCCTGTGATCGTTCCTCATGCCTGTCACTGCACGCAGCAGTGATCTGTAATTTGTACACTGCACTGTGCAGCAGAACTATTTATTGCAGCTTGGCATTATTGTTCTTTCGGTATTAGCTATCTGTTTATCAGACATGTTTATCTCGGTTTTAATGAATTACCAGTGTCAGAACTTCAGAAATGGCCTCTAGGGTATTAAGATACCGTGCTTTATTATTAAGAAGTTAGATTTCAATAAGTTATTATTTATAGAGGACTGTAAATGTGCCTTGTCTTCCAGAGACAAAAGCCAATGCTTCAAAAAGGGAATTTAACTTTCCACTTTTAGACTAAGGAAGCAAGTCTTTGTGGAGAAGTCCTGGAGGATTTAATAGGGAAGAAGTAGCTAAAATGTTGTAGAAATGTTTTTATAGTAGCAATCATAGAAACCTAAGTTAAACAAGAACCTTTTTGTGGATTTTCTGGATCCAGGTTATAGAACTTCTTGCAAAGATTTTTGTTCTTCTATGTGCCCTAAAACCCAGCACATACCAATTTCTTTTAAATGCTGTAGAATTTGCCCAGGGAAGGGTAGAATTACACTGGTGCTGTCTTGTGTAGAGACTGCAAAGTATATAGAAACATAGAAATAAGCTTATGAAATGAATTTGTCATTATCAGAAAGAATCTATGGGTGATATTTTAGAGGTCTGAAATCTTTTAATCAGTGTGAATGAAAAGACTGAGGCTGACATCTTGTAGAGGAATGAACTGGCCTCTGAACAGCCACTGAGTGAGGACTTGGTTTGCACCTCAGTTTAGAAAGTCCTTAAGGTAAACTGGTCCGGCAGGGTATGTAAATACGAGTTTCATTTCCATTAAAGTTGACAGATATTACATGCAGTGCAGAAACATGGTCCCTCTGTCTTCCCAGACTTGGAAAAAAGTTTCCATACCTTGCTGTGAGATAAGCTGATCCAAAAAAATGTTGTTAATGTAAATAAGAAATGAAGAGATTTGGGGCTGGTATAAGGAATCCAAGAAGAAAGTCTTTTTTTTTTTTTTTTCCCAGAGATACATTTCTCTGAACATACTAGTGCCTTGTACAGTTACCAGAAAGGAAGAAGTAAATAAATACACAGGGAAAGAAATAGCTCTGCCAGCTCAGGTCTCTAGTGAACAATGACTGTCACATCACAACACCTCCTGCCCTCCTTCCTCATGCATAACTCAGCCAAGGGTGATGTGACTGGCAGGCTCTGCTCAGGGTGCCCTGCACGGCACCAGCGGAGAACCAAAATCTCCTCCTACTCTCTGGGCAGATTGAGAAGTCTCCTGTGGGCACTGCAGAGGGCTGATGGAAATGGAAGCTCCTGCCATTAGCAATCCCTGCAGACCTGAGCCTGGGACACAAGATGCTGCTTCTGCTGACATTAGTAGAAACCTGAGGAACTCAGTACCTTTTAGGAAATGCCAGGCATCTCATAGAATCAGTCCCTGTTTGGTTTTGGTTTTTTTTTCCAGTAAATCCGTACTTGGCTTTTTTTGTCTCCTTCCAAATGTACACAATGTACATTTTTGTATTACACTTTCTTCCCCTAATAGAAGAGAACAACATGATCCGGGGTCTGTCTGCAGGCGTGTAAGTCTGCCAGTAGCTTGCATGGCGTAGTTATTTAGTGGAAGTGAGGTTGGTAACAGATGGATAGGTTTGTAATAAAAGATGTTAGAAATTAAGAACAGGTTTAATTTACCCGATAACTATGCATGTAACCTTTTCTCTTCTAGTCTTCACTTTCCAGTTTTAAAGTGATGTTATGATTTTGCACAAAAACTTGCAACCACTGTTGTGCAAGTACGGTTCAGGGATTAGTGTATGCTTAATCTATTAAACTCATATGTGGTATTTGAAGTAATTATAAATTGCTGGCCTGAATGTAAAAGCTGGTCCATAGAAGTTGAAGAGATTTTCACATCAGCATTTGAGGATGCACATGACTACTGATAACAGGACTTAATAGTGACAGGCAGGTACTTGGGGTGTCAACACTGGGATGTGCAGGTAATTAAATAAATGTATCTAGAAAGCTTCTCTCAGCAGTGCGTGCTGAATAACTGACTTAACGTATGATGAGGTAGAATTTTTAGAGCATTGTTGATCTGCAGTCTGAACAAACTGTGATGCTCATAATTTATTAACTCTTTTTGTGCTGGAGTGTGACATTTGAATATTCTGATAAGCTAAGCTATTGTGGCCCGTTTCCATCAATTTCTAGTTGGGTGGTGTTACATGAGGTACGTGACTGCTTCTTCTGTGATTGTTCTCTTTCATGTGACTTCCCAAAGATGCAGAAATAACACACAATACTTCCCACCTCGGCCTTTTGGACTTTTTTATTGAGAAAATCTGCCTGCATAGAACTGAAGAACAGAAATAGAGACATGAAGAAGCCGGTGTCCATGCAAATAGAATGAAGGAAGGCACATTTAATTGTATTTTCAGTTCAGGGACAAAGTTGCCAGTACTGTCATGCCTGTCCATGCAGGTGGCTGGACAGTCCTGCTCGTGGTTTGCACGGCTCGTCTCATACAGCAGCTGCAGCCCTGAGCTGGTTGTTTCATTCATATTGCATATGAATATGGTGTTCCCCCATTCTGCACACGGGCCACGTGGTTGTAGAGGAGGTCCTCAAAGTAGCTGGGAACACTGTTAGAAACTGCATGTCTGAGGGAAGAGATGCTGGAGAACTTGTAAGGGGGTAGCATGAAGAGATGGAGTGTTCTTGGGTAAGTATGTAAGAGGAGGAATCACTGACATCCTGACAGCCTGAAAAAAAGTGTTTGCTTGGCCATTTAAGCAAATGGCAGGTAGGGAAGCAGCTAGGAAAAAGTGCATAGTGTCCTGTGTTTGTATTTTGCCTTACTCACAGGTTTGTCACATCTTCATCCAGGCTCTGTTTTCCATAATCCATGCCATGAAAGTTGTTTTACTGCCACATGTGTCCAGAGGTGTCTACTCTACCTCTTTTGACTGATATGTGTAGCGGGAGTTACAAAAATTATCCAAGATGTGTTTTCTGGAGCTTAAATGTCTCAGACAACTGAGAATATCAATGATAAATTGAAGATGATGACCCAAATGAGTGACCAAAAACTTCTGGTGGATACAGTTTGTACTTCATCCAATGTGCAGAGGCAGCTTTCAGCAGTAAAAAGAAATAGTATTCATTTGGCTTATTGATGGAGATGAGGAAAGGGAGGGGAGGCACCTAAGTCAGTGTGCAACAGGCTGGCTATTGAGAAATACTGTGATCAGGTAAAGCAGGCAAAAGTCCAAAGTATCCCTGACAGTGCTGTAGTGTTAGGTAAGTGTTAAGTAGGTGTCTGCCTCACTGAGAAAACTTATGGATACACGCAGATATATTCCAGAAGAGAGATATCTTTCTGAAGGCTTCTCTGTCAAATATCCCGGATGTCGTTTGATACCGGGGCAAAATGAATCTAAGAAAGGGGAAGAAAATTTCATCTGGGAAGGAGGGGCTTGGGTTGGACATATCAGTGAGGTGCAGAAAGTAGAGCACTAGCATTACAAAGGGAGTTTGCGTGGAGAAGACCAAGACAACAGAGATGACAAGAGTGGGACGTTTTGATCTGAAAAGAGAGCTGAATAGTCAAGTAAAGAAACCAAACAATGCTGGAAAGCTGATGTGAAAGCCCCAAGCTCAGAAGTCTGAGCCTGCCCAGAACCTCTTACCAGGTTCAACCCAAAGGCCATGACTCTAAATGTGTGCAGGCTCCTGAGAGCCCAGCAGAAGAACTTGTCTAGGCTGTAGGTCAGCTTAGCGGTTCGTACTCATACCTTGTAGTACAATTATTTAAACACACATTAGGTCATTGGCTTTGCAATTATATTTTTAATATTGACAATATGTTCTGCTTTGGAGGGTCATAAATATTTTCTTTGAGTCACTAGAAGTCATTGGAGTTACTCAGCCCTCAAACTAGCTCCTTCCTGTCCCACCGAAGACGTGTGTGGGACTTGTAAAACATGCTCTGGATTGCCATATTGCTTAATTATCCTCTTTGCTCTAATGAAGTGCACCCTGACTAATGGTGCAGTCACAAACAACATGTTCCAGTAATTCAGGCCATCGCCAAGAACTTCTGTTATCACTAGACTCATCAAGGTAGTGCTTCAGAAAGCTGAAGGGCAATGTTGCCTAATAAAAGCAAACAGTTAGGCACTGAGAACATAGCTGGAGGGGGCCAGTGCTCTGACATGAGCTATGTTTTCAACATGCCTCAAAGCTCTGTGGTGCAGGTGTCTGGCAGGAAGAGTTAGGTGTCCCCTAGGAGGCCAAATTCCTCTCTGTTGCGTTGCTGCAATTCCACGAGACCCAGAGCATTTGCAGAGAAGCAGCACTGATTGCTGAAGTAACCAGTGATTTTTGTTTTCATTTTGTCCTGTCAAGCACTGTTAAAGTAAACTGGGAAGTATAATGGAGCACGCTCTGTCTCTGTTTTTCAAATGGCAAGAAGAGCCACCTAATAAGCTCTTTTCTGGATTTTATTCATTTAGTTAGTTTTGTATCAAAATTATAAAAAAATAACCCAAAGTGTGAGGATACTGTAATTAAATGAATATGGGCTAGATTTGGGACTGAAGATCAAAACGCTGCTGCGCAGTGGCTTTGCAGATGTCAAGGACTCCTGGGAATTACCAGTTGAAATTCCTTGCCTTTCTGTGATGGCTTATCGCCGTGAGCTCTCTCATCCAGTGACGCATCCCCTCTCAGGATATGGCTAAATGATCCTTTCCAGCAAGGACTTAGCCCAGCTCTCACAAAAACGCTGCTTAGGCACAAGCTTTTGGCCTTCAGCCTGGATTGGACTGAAGTACATTTCCCAAGTGACTCCCAGAGTAAGATCTGTGCTCTTCCCTTCTCCCACCAGATATTTGCATGTACTTGCAAAGTCTTACTTCAAACCAAATTGAATTGAATATTCAGTTAATGGAGAAGATACCTTTTTTTTTTTTGAGTGAGGTAGAAATAACCTTTCCCCCAATGTTGTGTATAAATGCATTTGCTGGATGGTGGCACTTGCAGTTCTGAGCAAGTGTCTTGGGGGCCTGAGCTGAGGGTGGGAAAATTGATTCCCTCTTCTTACTGTTCTCCCATCTTTCTCCTGGAAAAAGCAGGTTTTATCCTGCGTCAAGGGAACAATTTCTGTGGAAGCCCAGAGCTTAAAAAAATATATTGGCTGCAGTGAGAAGGTTCAAGACGAGTTCAGATCTGGACTGAACTTTGAAGCCATTTCCTGCGTTGGTAATGGACTGGGGGGAAAAAAGAAATCCTGGCTCTTTCAGGGAAGCTTTGGATCTGTATCTGAACTTTGTGAGCCTGGCCTTTCCCTGTGTAACAGAGCTATTTTTCTTGCACTCAGAATGATGTATCATATATAGTATGGGTGTTTATATGTATTTTCACCTCCAGCTAACAATACCTGCTTGAATCTGTTAGCACTATTTTTAAAAAGTGCTGAAGGGAGGAAAATTGCATAGGGCACTGAATGGTTGGGTTTGCTGCTGAATATTTTAAATCTGAAAGTTCTCTCTAATGCAGCTTTGCTGGTCTTGACTTCTCTTGTGAAGGAAGGGGCTTCTTCACCCCGAAGCAGTCAGTCAGAGCTGACTGGGGCTGCCACATGCTCTTGACCCCTGGTCAATAGTGCCCCCTAATGTGTTTTACTCCACCTCAGGATCTGCCCTCACTTGTCTGGCATCACAAATCACCATCCAACCTTTCTTCCCACTTCCCATCCCTCTGGATTTCACCTGTCAGCTCCCAGTTGTTGTTTGATCTAACACACTTCACTGCAGGATTATTTAGAAGGTGATAATCTTGTGGGTAAATGTAAGGAGACCATCAGATTTGTGCAGAACTACTGGACTTTGCTGTGGGGAAGGTTTTCATTTTGGTGTTGAAAGCTGGCATGTTTATACAGCACTATCCTTTTTGGAAAAAGGTGAAGGCTCGGTGTGTGGGGCTTATGTTTTGGACCTTCCAGTAGAATGATGATCAGGAGTTGTATTTACATGTAAATTAAAGTCTGCCCTCTCTTAACATTCCAGTTGCTTCTGCCTCTGGACTTCTCATCTATTTATCATTTGCGTGCACTGTGAGCACAGTGGGAGCGAGATACATGTTTTCCTTCACAATGCTGCTTTTAAATTGGGCTATGCAAATTGGCTGGAGACACTTGCTCTTGTTTTGGGAGTCTCCAGACATGGTGGTTGGTGGCATTGTCATGTGACTTGTGCATTTTGGTTTCTCAGGCAACAGCATGGGGTTCAGATGAAGACACCAGGAGGTCCTGTCAAAGTAAAGGGAAAACAGAGGTAAGTTTTGTTTTGCTACAATGATGCTATGGGTAAATTCATTTACATCATGTGAAATGCTCACAGGGAGCATCTGACACCAGCTTGAGGTTGTAAATTTGCAGCATTTTAGATCTACCACCACAAGTGTATAAGCACCACAGAGCAAGCCATTTCAAAGGCCCCCTGTCCAAGTTATTAGACTTGCTCTGCATGAAATTTAAAGGTGATTTCTCTGCTGGAGAGGACACAATTTGTGACACATCAAGGAGCAGAGCGGTGGCAAGCCAGGGGTAACATCTTGTGGTGAGGTCTGAGGCTGGGCAGGTTGGCTTATTCTCAGTACTCAGCAGTGAGCTGCTGGCATTTGGCCATGTAGGCTTCAGTGCCTGTTTGCAAGAGTTCATCTTTGTATAATTCACTTGAACACGAGAATTGAATCTGATAGCACACTGCTAGAAGAACCACACTGTTCAGGTGGAATTTGACAGAGCTGCTTTGAAAGCAGGTGCAGTCTGCTAAAATGCAGTTTAAAGCAAGAATTGCTTGAACCAAAGCATGCTGTCTCAGAAGTCTGGAGTTTCCTGGCATTTCTAATTCAAGCACAGGTCCTTTCTTCTCCTTTTCTGGGAAGCTAAAACAAAACCATGTATACAAAAGCAAGAAACATGGTGATTTTTTCAAATGTGGTACTGGTACTGTTTAAAAATCTTCAGGCCTCAACTGAGACGGTGTCATATTGTCTGTCCTTAAACCTACACGGCAATGGGTTCTGTCTAAACCAAAGGAGTTGGACAAGGGATAAGAGAGGATAAGCATGGTCTTTGCTTACACATGGACAGTCAAGCAGAGAGTGATTGTGTGGCTGGCCCAGAATGCTGGAATTGGGCCAAGTTCCAGTTCAGTGCTTTAAACACAGGATTGTATGATCTTCCATTGACCACATTAATTTTATATAATTTATGTGTTTACTGTATTAACTTGAATATATACAAATACTTGAATATATGTAG
This sequence comes from Nycticryphes semicollaris, assembly GCA_013400055.1. Lineage (NCBI taxonomy): Eukaryota > Metazoa > Chordata > Aves > Charadriiformes > Rostratulidae > Nycticryphes > Nycticryphes semicollaris. The sequence continues at coordinate 300,133 of VXBJ01001593.1, read as the reverse complement.
AATATATAGAGAGTGGGGTTGGTGGTTGGACTCAATGATCCTGAGGGTCTTTTCCAACCTGAACGATTCTATGACAAATAAGCTGTCTTGAATTTTGCCAGATAGGCAAGTGTTTGCTTCACGTAGCTGTGGAGAACAGGAGCATAGGTGTCCTAGAACATGTAGGATCTACATTATGCAGAAAAACATCTGTAGAGGCAAAATGCTCTGGGTTAGGTGAATACCAAATATGGTGAGCCAGTCGAAGAAGAACCCAACATAAGTTGGACAAAATTAAAAAACTCCAAAACCCAAGACATGAGGAATTTTTAATTTTTGGTCTTTGTACTTTAAAATGTGTAAAGAAAGGATTTTGATCTTTTCTTCCATTGTAAAGTTTTTGAGATTTAAATTGTATTCTATTGTTCATGAAGAATTTGAATTTATAACCCAGAATTATTTTGTCAACCCCTAAATAAAACCATGTATTTGACTGAACAAATTCTGGGATAATTTAAATTTATCTTTTTTATTGTCATGCCAAAAGAAAGCAATGGTCTGAGTATCTTCACTGCTGCTGCCTGCTCATACTGCAAAGAGTTTGCCAAAACCTTCATGAGGATAATGCCCTGAACAGCTGAGTTTATGCTGATTGTGATCCAGAGCTTGAAATTGTTTGGTGGACACCATGGCCATGGGTGTGAAGTTCTGAGGAACAATAATTAAGCAGATTTTTAGACACTTCTTGCCATACAACTAATGGCAAACACAGGTGTTGACTAAGAGCCCTACAATAAGATATATACAAACAAAGGCAGAAGGATTCTGCCGTAGCTAAGTAAACTCAGATCTCCCAAGTCTGTGTCTACTCTAATCTGTGTGTTCATGGCTGAGTCCTTGGTGAGTCTACACATTAATTGTTTGTTACACAGCTGTGAAATGACTTAGTCGTAGCTCCAAAAATACCAAGTTTAGCCTTGCCAGCTGGTGAAGTGCTCCACTCCATCTAAGAAGTCAAGCCCTGGACCGCCCTTGGTTGGGTAAATGTAGCAAGTGATGGCAGTGCTAATGTGAATATTGCAATGATGGCATAAGACCTAGAGTTCTGTCTGCCTCAGCTCTGCTTTCTCAAAATGTGACTTATGGCAGTTTTCTACCTAGCAGAGATGATTTGATGATAAATATGTTATGGATTGTCAGGCACTTAGATATGTGGTGGTAGAGGCTAGAAATAAGGGGGACCTTTGGCTCTTATATTAATTCACAGTGTAGTTTGAGTAAGTTATATGACTGGTCCATTTTCATTGCTGATTTAATAATCTATGTATTTTAGGCTGAGGTTTTCAAAACTAGTGTATGTATTAAAATGCTTTTTTTCCCCTCTTCATTTTAATGCCTGTTGAGTATCTAAACCACATTCTTCCTGCTGCTTAGAAAAGATCTTCTAAAATGCTTAGAGCTTTACCATACGAAAAATAAAAATTGCAAGAATACAATACAAATATACATATCACAGAGCTATAATTATTAGGGCATGATGTTTACTCCACATTTGAGTACCTGTTGGCCAGAGATAAGGGAGATGAGAAATCTGGATCCTAGATTTGAGGTTAGAAGGTAACATTAGGTCATTTCTTCTGACACCCTGTGTAGCTCTGGCCACAAATTTCATCTGCTAATTCCTAAATGGAGCTCAATAGCTTGTGTTTGACTGCTGTACCTTTTATAAGGAAGGCAAATAGTTTGGAACTGAAGGCCTGAAACAAATGGGCTGACTGTGTGCTTTGCTGACTTGTTCTAATGGCAGATCACCTTCCCTATTAACAACATGTACTTTATTTCCTCTTTGGGGGTCTGGCTTTATATTTGAGTGGCTGGATCTCATTTTGCCCTTCTCTACTAGATTAAAGAGCCCTTTAGTTACCAGTATTTATTTTTTACAAAGGCACTTAAAAGCTCTTGTCAAATCAGTACTTAGGCTTTCTGATAAAGTAAAAAAGCTGAGTTCTCCAAGCCTCTTTCTCCCAGTCATTTTTCTACTGCCCTTGAATATTTTTTTGTGTCTGTTTTCTGCACACTCCAATTTTTCACCCGTGTTCCCTTGTCAATCTCTCTAATGCCTGAGTGTGATTAGAACAGTCTTCCAACTCTTATTCACCCTCCTCTGTTCATGTACCTGACAGTTTCATAAGCTCTTCTGCCATAGGAGATCAAGCAAAATTGCCTGGCCACTGTGACCACTGAATCCTTTTCACAGTTGCTGGTCTTGGGATGTAATCTCCCAGTCTATACATAGAGCCCTTTTGTTCCTTGCTCTTTCATGCATAATATCTTACAAAAATTTATTTTGTTTGTTGGTTGGGTCCAGCTCACCAGCCTAGCATATATCACTATATATATAGTAAGGCTTTGACTTCACTGGTAATTGCTATTTTGGTAATATTTGGGTTATGCACACAAGTTTGCTAAGAAAAATGTTGAAAGTGAGCTAGTATCACCCCATCAGGGACCCTGCCAGAGTAGCAAGTTTGTGAATTGTTTCACTCTGAGGACTTTTTTCAGTCCAGTAATTTATCAGATTTTAATCCATTAATGTATATGTTCTTGAACCTGATTTTAACTCTCTGCAATATGTCATGTGGTGTTAAAACAAACACCTCAGAAAAGTCTTTCTCATTTATGTCACATTTATCAAGCAAAACCTGTGGTTTCTGGAAAGAATTGCATATGCTTTATTTGCCATGTCTCTGGAGATCCATGCAGGCTTCCACTAGTAATCATTCTTATTTTTGTAACATTTATAAAATTTATTCTGACCACCACCTTAAAAATAACCCCTGCAAAACATCCACATCACTGAGAGACAATGCAGAGAAAAAAGCCTTTCTTTTTGTCTTCTAAATAATATCACCCAGAGGTTGTAGTTAAAATGAATGATGGATGGAGCAGAAGGAGAAGAGGTGCGTTTAATTTCATTAGGAGTTGTTCGTCTTCTATATTGTAATTGGTTACTCTCTGCATAACAGTCCACATCCACCACATCTAAGGAATTTTAGCTGCCATGGAAAGCTGTGGCTTTCTAAACAAGAGCACTTTGGTCTTTCTCCCATCTAAGCACAGAATATTTGTTAACTTTCCAAAAGCAGCACTCTGTCATTTCAAAAAGTGAAAGGGAACCGTTTGTGAAAATGGTATTGATCTGGCTCTTACATGCTGTCCTAAGAGCTTTGTGTAGGCAGAAGATGATGTGCTAATAACACTTCTGGACCAAGAAAGAACCAAGGGAGACATCTGATGGGCATCCAGCTACCAGTTGTCCCACTGTATTTCCACTATAGTTTCTTCCTTTTCTCGTATGATGTCCAGATACTGAGGAGTTTAATGATTCACAGCAGGTTACAGGGAAATCCTAGTCCTAGGCTAGAGCCCACCTAAGTGGGTTTGGAGCTAAAGGAGGAATCTGCTATTTCAGGCCTTCAAGTGGCTCAGTGTCACACAGGGAGTGTGCCCTCTGATTATCTAGCAGAGCTAGCCATCTCCACGCCACTTATGAATAATAGGCATCCAGGTAGGACAGGCACAACATAAATCCCCAGGCAAACAGAAATAGCTGGGAGACTGTCAGATATTTTTTTCCCACTTTGTAACTGTTCCTAGACATCTGAACCTACAGTCCTAGTACTTCTGCTAAGGTATCAATGCAGAATCAGCCCACAGATTTGATTTGAAGTCTATTAAAGAAAACTTGGCTGGAAAAATCATTAGCGATTCTCTTTGCTATCTATTGCACTCAAAGGAGAAAGACAGCTTGGTCAGGGTATTGGCTTAAACTGATTAATAGAATTGTTTGTCCAAAGAAATAAATATAGATATCTGAGAGCACATTAATAACACTGCTCAAGAACATGTTAGATCTTGATTATTTTTTAACAAATTGGGATGAACTGCAACAGATAAATGCTGCACTTTAAAACGCTGTTGAGGGGAGTTGTGCTGGCTGATCTCTGCGCTGCAGGTTATGCTCAGGAGTTTGTGCTTCTTTACCGAGGAAAACAAACCATCTGAAACAGCTATTTTTCTCATATGGGATGTAAATATGGTTTTAATCTATGATTACAGTGTATCAGTATGTGATGAAATAGTCTAAAAAAAGAAAGAATTAAAAATGAGATCTCTGAAAGCAGGACTCGAGTGGTTTATTCAAAGTAAAAGGGCAATTAAAGTAGTGGCTATATATGGTTGTGCTTTCAAAGAAAAACACATCTGTACACTGAGATTAAGGGCTTATAACATTTCAGAACTCCAGTGTTCAGAGATGACAGATGAAACGGCTCAAGAAGCACCTACAGCTGGCTTATTTGCAGCATCCTAAAAATGTCTTTTTGAATTTTACCTCAAACTGAAGCCGGCAACAGTTCAACCCTCCGTTTGCTGATCTGTCCACATGAATGAAGGGAGTAACAGGGCACCACTCTCGGTTCTCGGGTTTGAAATGCACTTTCAAACCAGCCTGACATCCGTATGAGTTAGAAAGAGGCCCGGTCCTGTCTACAGCTCTGGACGTGACAGCATTCACAGACAGACTCATTTAAATCTAAATTTTGCAAAAACTGCGATAAATGAGGATAGGCTTGAGCTGCAGGGAGGGGGGAGGGGGAGGGAAAGAGGGGCTTCAGTGAAGTTCATTCACTTAGTGACTGTGAGACCCTGTGCCCTGCAGGGCTGAGCATTAGAAGTCATGTACTCTCCCTTTCCAGGAAAGCAAGGGTCATTAGACTGGAGAAAAGTGATATCTGCTCAATTTAAGGCCTCATCTCAAAAAAGGGACCATTACCAAGTAATTTTGAGGAAGGAGCAAGAACCCCAAAGTGAGTAACATGCAATTCTTAGGAAAATTGGAGATATCCTTAATGTTCTGGCAATGAGCCACAGCTTTTTATCATCTCTGCCATATATCTAATAATAATCCCAACTAATATAACTGGGTTATTCTCATTAACCATATAAATACCCAATCTTCCCCCTTTATTTAAATCCTTAATCTCTTGATCCCAATAATATCTTCTGGCGATGAGACTTGCAGACTGATCATACACAGATTTAACTGTCTGCTCCATAATGTGAGAGCTGTATCCAAATATTGTCTCGTCTGGACAGAGTTGGGCTCAAGCTTGCCAAATTTTCTGGCTGTATTAAAGCCTGTCTGAATTTTGCCTCCTGTCAGCCTAGTGTTTTCCAGCCACATGGAAGAACCTGCACTAAATAGCTCCTATTTTTTGTAGGGGTTTGTAAGATCATTTTACTACCCAGTTGCCTCATCTATGAATTGTGGCAGAGAGGAGCATGTTGAATGATTTTTCAGAGCAAATCCAGGCTGGTTTAAAGAACACAGAGAGGAGGCTGTTCTTGCTAGCTATTTTGAGAACAGGGTAGAAAGGAGATCTAATGTAAATCTCACCAGTGTCTTGAGAAAAAACTTGCAAGCTGGAACATTTCCATGGCTCTGTTTCTTCTTTGCTTTTGCTGGAGGTTTTCATAGACTGGGGTACAGCAATAAGAAATAACAGTTGAGTACAGTATTCCTCAGGGCCAGGCAGGCTCTAGAGGTGGGGTCTGGTAGTTAGATCTTTGTTGCTGTCCGTTGGGATCTCCTCTGACTCGGTGTGTCACCATGGCAAGTCCTGTGTTTTGATTTACCCAGCTGAGAGGACAGGGCAGGTAGATAATGCACATCTGGTTCTGAATATTACTTAAAGCTTTATACACTGCTTTGAGACCAGTAGGTAACACATATATGTTATCGTTGTTCTTCCTCCAGGAGCATTAATTAGTGGGGTTGGTGCATCTAGTTCCCTGAAGTTCCCTGTCAAGTGTTTCCAGCCTAGTGCCTCATCCATACGGACTTGTGCTCTCTTGTTTTTTGCTGGGAATGTTGGGAATGGGCTGGAAGTCACAGATTAAACATTCTGGTGCAGGTTCAGACAGCAGCTGATATATTTGCTCAGTATGGTTTCTTCTCTGTTTCAATAAATAACTTCTGCTTTGGACTGAATGAGTACAAATAAAACTGTGCTTAATTAGGCTAAAATAACATAATATTTTACCAGCTTCCATCATCCTTACCGACCCAGGCTGCTGCTCCTTGGAGTAAAGTCTGCAGCAGATGCATCACTGCCAGTAGACTCCAGAAGACCATCCAGCACATAACCTTGCAGAGAAATTCTTTTTTGTATGCTCTCTTTTCAGCTGGGAAGATTTTTGTAGAGATTGACGTTTGTTCATCTCTAATATAGTTTTGTGCAAAGAAGAGAATTCTGCAAACTAGGATTTTAGCTTTCTGCAGGACAGAATTTTAGATGGGAATATATTGAAGTACCTAGGCAGGAAAGGGTCCAGCAACATAAATGATGTTAGATGGTTTGGATCAGACTCTGCACAAAGCGGAGGAAAGGTGGACGTGGAGGGGGGAGTAAATGGATACTCTCTTACTGGGAGAAATTTGGGTGCAGAACTCCATTCTGGCTTAGATGCCGAATCGATCATATTCTGAAAACAGAACCCTGTTGGGAGAGGAGCTCATACCTTTTTTTTTAAAGCACACCCTCAAGAACTTCTAGTACTTTGCAGTTAAATAAATAGCGGTCCTAATATTATGTGGGATTGAATAACTGTGCTCTACAGAAAGAGGAATTACTTAATCCACTCATGAAATGCAGACATCTCTAGAGTAGGGAATAACTAACAGGAATCACAGCACCATGTAACGATGATGGGAGAAGGCAGAGAGCCCTTCGTCTTGCTCAGGGAAGCGATGAGATCTTAATTCTCAACACACAGCAGATAGGACAGTGCTTCTCATGGTCCTATTTGATAGACTGATGCACAGTCACTGTGACGGATCTGCTGCTGAAATAAGAAGTTCTGCGTTGAGCCAGCTATGAATTCAAGCTCTCATTTTCGGGTGGCAGACTTTATGTATGTGATCCCTGATATCCTGCTGGGACTCAACACCAGCATCACCTGCTTCGTGTCACTCTGTAGCCTCTGCCTGGGCTGGATGAGTGCTTCTGGGCTTGCTCTGAAGTGCAGGCCTTCTCATCTTCTCCATTCAAAAGCAAGCCTCACATGCCATGTCTGTGCAGTCGCTTGTCTGTGGTTAATGCTGGGGGGTTCCACTAAATGCCACCCTTCAGCAAGCTGATTTCCATACAGCAAATGAAAGGAGATAGCGCGTAATCCAGTTAAGCAAGCCTCTTCCTTCCCAGACGTTAGGGAGTGTTTTTACACTGCTGAATCTTGCAAATGAAGTCTGCAGGGAAATGATCAACAGCGTGGAGCGCTGTGAGACAGGGAAGCTCACAGAGTGATTGCTGCTTACAGCAGGAGAAGTGGTGTCTGCAGCTGTAGGCTCAGCTTAGCGGTAAATTATGATCTATTGGAGGGAGGAGAGCAAAGCAGCCAGGAAAACCCAGCTGAGGTTGTTACGTTTTGAATGAGTTTCCTTTTCTGTATACAGTACAATAGAATAGACCTTCTTCCCTTGGAAGCCTGTGGGTGCCAGTGATTGGCCTTTGCTCATATCCTTTCCTCTGAGGTGCTCCCAGAGCCCAGGGTAGGCAGACTGGTGCCAGGCTCACTGTACATCATCAAGCTGTTCAGATGAAACCTGGGGCAGGTGGCTCTTGAGCCTCTTGCGCTGCCTGTGGGAGTTACACACCAGCCTTGCACCTCCCTTTGCCTGAGTAGTATTAAAAAGTCCCTGCCTTATGTGGCTTCTTCTTCCTCCACTGCTTAACTCCCCGAAGATTCTTGGTTAGCCTGATCCACAGTCCACTGGATATGAGTCTGTGAGGAGAAAGAAAAACTGCGTGGAGAATGAAAGACAGTGCTTCTTTCCAACAACACAAAGGGGATTTTCTGAAAAAAAGTCAACTGCAGCCTTGTGCTGCTACCCCCACTCCAGCATGGGACAGCTGGAGTCCCACACCTTTGGGGATCAGCATATGGAGGGAGTTACCTGTTTGCACCAGCAAGTGGTTGTGCAGCTAAGGATTTGCTGCTTCTCACTGGCCTGGCCTGAAAGAGAAACTCCTTCTACCATGGAAAATCCTGAGGTCATAGTCCTTGTGGGAGGCAGAAAGTAACAGCCTGTTCAAACACGAGATTCTCCTGACCAGCCTGATGTATTAAGCAGAAGTTTCTGCTGTTTTCCTGCTGGCACTGGTGTGAATTATAGTTCAGACGGACCCACTGTCTTTCACTGGAGTTTGTAGCTGGGTAACATTTTCAAAGCTGCAGCGTTACTGGGCAGAATAGGTCAGAGGTATCATCGTTAAATAGGGAGGATTCCTCCTCCGGGCTAGGCAGAGCACAGACAGAGGCACTTGTGTAGCTAATACAGAGTCAACCTGATGGATGACATCCTACCCAGGGACTGTACAGAGCTATGATTAGAGAAATAAGCAGTAAATTGGGCTCGCTCGCTCACTCAGACCACTAGTCCCCCACAGGCGTGTGCTACTTAATGCAACAAACCTCAGCCCAAGTTAGAGCTAAGAAAGGTGTATTCTAGCTGCAATATAGGTAATTTTTTAAATGTAATAAATAGCCTCACAGCATCCTTTTCAAAAATGCTTTGTGTCTGTCTTGTGTCCCTACAGGAAGAGTGCCAGAACTATGTCCGAGTCCTAATTGTTTATGGCAAGAAGGTTTTTACCTGTGGTACCAATGCCTTCTCACCAGTGTGTTCCAGTCGACAGGTATGTTTTGCCTCTTATGCAGTGATGGAGAGGGCTGGACACATGCTCTGGGAAAGTCTGGTCATTTTGCAGGGCATCATAGCTTTAGAGAGTACATTCCAAATGTAGGTGATCTGAAATTGTTTTGGTTTTATTCTTTGGGCCCACCCCTTTGGGCTGCTTTAGGGCAGTGAGTGTACCCGTAGGTGGGGAGCGAAAAACGTATGAGTGAACTGGATGTGGACAAAGTGTTGCTCGTGTAAACTCTGGGTATGCTGTTGAAAATGGGTAATATAGACAAGCTTAGCTGTGAACGCCTCCAGAGCTGAATACTTAAATGTTTCCTTAAAATAAATGGCAAAACTCCTTTTGGCTTCAAAGGAGGCAGGAACAGATCCAAAGCAATGTTTATTTTCATATTTTTTAATGCCAGTATACATTCAGGAGGTGTCTATGGAAGATTAGAAATCTGTGCTAGCAGCAGGAGCACCTGATTACACTGAGTGGGTTGGGGCCTACAGGCTTTATAGGCTGGGGAATTACCCTTCTTACAAAGGAGTAAGATCAGTGAGGCTTAGACACAACTTCTTATGTTGGCAAATGATGGATGTAAAGATCAATTTACAGTCATCACTGATGTTACTTTCTTATAACTGCCTGTTTTTTTAAAAACATCAGGGCTTTGCTCGTAGGTACTTGTGGGCAAACTGAATTCTCTGCACCTCTCTCCTTTTAAATGCAGGTAGGAAATCTTAGCAAAATCATTGACAGAATTAATGGAGTGGCTCGGTGCCCGTACGACCCCCGGCATAACTCAACAGCTGTGATCACATCGCGAGGAGAACTCTATGCTGCAACTGTAATTGATTTCTCTGGACGGGATCCTGCTATTTACCGCAGCCTTGGAAATGTTCCCCCGCTTAGGACAGCACAATACAACTCCAAATGGCTCAATGGTAAAGTCTTGTGGGTCATATCTGAGCAAGAGGTGTATTAAAGTAAACATGTAAATCTTTCCGTCTGTTTTCATACTGGGTTCCAGAGTTATGATGGAGAAGGGCTTCCAGTGTGATAATCGATGCAGCTTAGAAGACATTTTAAAATAGCCTGGAAGTATTTCAGAGAAGTTGATTTAGAGTATAGAAAATGGGTCTTAAAGGCTACTTAACATATATATGGGTCCTTGTCTTGTGAGATGACCAAATACATCTTTTTAACAAGAAATCTACGCAAAGATTTGAAGATCAAAACCAACTTAAAGCATCACATTGTTGACCCAGTTTTGCATGGTGTTAAGCACCTTCTGCTTCCACTGACTCATCTGAAGATGGTTGATATCAGTGCAAAATCAGTCCAAAAGTTAGAAATTTCACAGCACGTGGTGTTCCATGTGAACCCATGCTGTTGTGGATTTATAGTTATTAAAAGCAGCTGTTACCCCAGTGTGATAATACCCTATATCAAGCAAGCTATAGAATTTCAACTAGTAATTCCTGTGCTAAGCCCACACGTTGTGACTGGGACAAAGCGCATCTTGCCTGAGCAGACTGTAGTGGTGGAGATCCCAATATTCCCCTCTCCCTCTCTCCTTTGACCCAGCTAAGTTGACAAGATATTCAGAATCTTTCCACTGGATTTCAGGACCTTTTGATCAAAGATGGGATTTTTGTCCTATCTTTGTCCTAGGTGTCTGCAGGCATATTGAAGTCCGTATGGAGATACAGAGTTGTGGGAAAAGGGTGTCATAAGGCAAGGCTGTGAATTCAGACCAAGAAGCAGCTTAACCCATATACAGTCACTAGAAATATGTGCCTCTTGTCTATGCACAAACGAAGAATTCAGACATAAGTCACATTGGAACAGAGGAGTTTAAGGGAAGACACACAGAAACTGAGTTTCTGTTCTGTGACTGGAAAAGTTAACGTGACTCTTGGATTTATAATGTTGTGCAGCGCTGGTGACATTGCAGTAATTTCATCCTGTTCTGGCCCCTTTTCAACAAGAAACTGAAAACTTGAAGATGATTCAGAGAAGAGCCATGGAGTGATTTTGAATCTAGGAAAGCCTGCCTCACACTGAGAGACTTAAGGAGCTCAATTTATTTATCTTCTGAAAAGGAGATAAAAGGTGTTTTGTTCATGATATGGAAGTACTTACATCAAGAGAAGATTTCTGGCAGGATAAAGATCTTTAATCTATCAGTCAAGTCATGACAAGAGCCTGTGATTGGAAGCTGAAACCACATAATGTCAAATGGAAACAGTGCAGGTTGCAGCTGGGACAGTCTTTAGTCATTGGAACAAGTCATGGAGGAAAGTGATGGATGTAAAGCTCTGTGACATTGGCCAGTAAGATCAGATCTCCTTGGAAAGATGTGGTCTAATTCACCTGTTAGTTACAGGATCCAATGGTGGAATTACAGGGTGTAATTCCCTGGTTCATGTTAGACAGAAGGTTAGATTGGTGAGCACAACCATCCCTTTAAGAGTCACTGTTTGTTTGAAGGAGAAAGTTTGATGGGAGATGCTTTGCAGTGCCCTCTCCTCTGTGCCATCCTTGGCCTCCCAAACCTGCCTTGCATCAGTCTGTCTTCCTATTCTTTGGCCACAGCTCTGTTCTTTCACTCCTGGGCTGCAGCCCTTAAGGAATTCTGTACTTTCCTTTTTTCTTCTTCCTTTGAACTTTGCTCAGAAATGAACATTGTAAATGCAGTGTATAAAATCAACAGGGACTTTTGTTTGTTTTGTTTAGGCAAATATTATTCATTGGCCAATCTTTTCCCTTTGCCAGTGAAACTGTTGGGATAAAAGACTGTACACTTTAAAGCTTTGTTAAATACCCAATTGAAATATTCACTACAAAACCAATTCCAGGTTCATTTCTTGTGAAAATAATAACAATAATTCTAGGAGAATAATTTTAAGGAGAGCTTGCTTCAATACTGTCAGTCTGTGGCATAGTTTTGTTTTATGGACATAAGATAATTTTTTGTGCCTAGAAGCTGGAAAGACTTCATGATAAAAGCCAGGTGTGATTGCACTGGGAGAGTAGGTTGAATGTTTCAGTGCAGCAGCCTGGGGAATCGGGCGGATGCACGCAGCATACGTAACACACCATAAGGTGCACTTCAGAAGTAAATAGGTGAAGTAATCCTATGGGAAGGCTTTATATTATAAAATGAGTATAGGTACAGAGAATAGTTATGCATATGCAAGGTGTTGAACTCTGCTTTCAGTGAAGTCAGTAGCAGCTTTGGCAATAAAGTAGGGAAACAATGGAGTCTTTGCTAGATTTGAAACATGGAACTAGAACTATATCCCCATAAATCATTATTCTCGTCTACTGTTTTTATGTCAGCATAAAACTCCCTGTGGTCCCAGCTTTGACAGCTTGTGTAAAGGGAGCTGGTGGCACTGGGCAAGTCAGCAAGCACAGATTGATTTCTGACCTGTATAAATCTCTTCAAATGTTTGTTTTTCAGAGCCTAACTTTATTGCTGCCTACGACATCGGTTTGTTCACCTACTTTTTCTTCCGTGAGAATGCAGTAGAACATGACTGTGGGAAAACAGTGTATTCTCGCGTGGCAAGGGTTTGCAAAAATGATATTGGAGGGAGATTTTTGCTGGAGGACACATGGACAACTTTCATGAAAGCCAGGCTGAACTGCTCCCGTGCTGGAGAAATACCTTTCTATTATAATGAACTGCAAAGCACCTTCTACCTTCCTGAGCAAGATCTGATCTATGGTGTCTTCACTACTAATGTGTAAGTTGCACTGGTTTTACTGCCTTTCCTCTAAGCCCCAGCAGTCTGAGACTGTCAATATCCTGATTTCTTAGACAGTCTGCACAATCATTTTTGAACAATCCTTTGGTTAACATGAAGGAATGGATAGGTCTGTGTTATCTATCTGGCAATATAGCCTTTAGAACAGTGTTTTTAATTCATGGTTCACAGATTCCTGGAGTCTATAAAAGGTGACTGTGCAGTTCTAGGATAACTTAATTTGCTATAAAATTGGTCTGTGACAGAATTCTGATTTTTTGTAGTGACAATGCTACTTACATAGTTCAGAGAACTGGTCTAAAAATGACCCAGCAGAAAAACATAATTAATTTTCAACCAGGTTAGCTGCCTAGACAATCTGACACAATGGTGTGAACACTGGCTCAGGGGATGGACAGGCGATATGCTTGGAAGAGAAGAACTGGAAGGAGGAGAGTGAGACAGATTGGGTCACAACAGCCTAGACTGAAATCAACGTAAATTGCTGTTGAACAAGGTTCTGTAAAAGCCAGGTCATGCGGGCTTCACAGCATTTGACATTTCCAAGGGGGACTGTACTTCCACTACAGCCTGTATCAGGTCCACAGATCAAAAGCAGCATTGGAACTCTGAGGGGAAGGCATGGTTTCTGAAACTTAATCACCTCTTCTTGGCTTGATATTGAAAAAAACTTGTAATTGGAATGATTTAGTGTAGCTGTGAGAGCAGAAAGAAGAAGAAGAGGAGTTAATTAAAAAATATATTAAAAAACTCAGAATGTATATTTTTAAGTCAGGAAAACTCAAATAACTTTTTCTCTAAAGCCCAAGGCTAGGATGATAAGTTTCAAGCTATAACCAGTCTGCGTGGTATTGAGTTTCAATAATATGTGTTCTCCAGGGGGGTGTTACCCTTATGTGTAAACTAGAGAATGAAAATCTGAGTTAGTTGCTCCACATGACAAATGCTCAAAATGCCTTTCTCATCCTGAGTAGCCAATGTCTTTGTGGGTTTTGAGTGCAAAGGAGTACTGTTCAGTATGAATAAGGGTCTGTTGCACAGAAGCCCGCAAGAAACCAAAGAAGTGAAACCCCACTGAAGTACAGGCCTTCTTATTCTAATGTGTCACTTGCTGGTGTGACATGGCTTGAACTTCAGCTCTTGAAGTCACAAAGCATCAGCCCCAACTTCTTGAGCTAAAGCACTGTTGGGGGTTTCACTGTGAGAGTCTACAGAGCCCAGATGTTATTCCTGCTCTGTAAGTGCCAAGAGGTAGGTAAGTGTTTGGCCACCCTCATCCTTCTTCCATGTTTTGTTTCTGCACTGCCATTGCCAACATGCCAAGAGTGAGCCAGTGGAGAAGCAACTACAAAATAGTAAATATGACTGAGTACTGCACCTTGACTGTGGACTTTGAGGAAAATCTGTCCTGGGATTCAAAGGAGCACCTCTGAAAACATTTAGAGGATGTTAGTCAAACTTCCTGAACATTAAAAGGAAACCTGGCTACTGCTTTGGGCATTTGAGATGACACTTTTTCTTTTTTTTTTTTTTTATAATCAGATGCCCATAGTGATAATGTTTTATCTATGGAAATGTCCATTCATCCAGCCAAGAACAGAAGTTAGAAATGGCAGGATTATTAATAATTGTATTCTATTTATCAATTAGTATAGTTTTTCAATATAAGTGAGGAGACATAGACTAACTCTAGTTGGGAGAGTTCTTGTCTACTGTTTCTATCTTCCAGGTTTAATGTGACACATGATGAGTGTTACCCATCTCCTCTGGGTTACGCTCATGTCACTCTTCGTACACTATGGGTGTCTCTCTTGTATCTTTGGAGGACAATATAATATGTAACATTTGTGTAATTGAAGAAATGACTTATTGATAATAGCTGAAGTTAGATCAAGTAGCGTTTTGGGTCTACAACATGAGGTTCTTTTGAGAATTCAAAGCGAAAATGTTCCAATTTGTCATCCGACTAGAGAAATAATGGTAATTATTCTTTTAACTTCCACTGGGACTTATATCACGCTGCATGAGCTCTGCATACCAAAGAGGGTTGATGTATGCTCTAGTCTGAGTTTCTTTATAATAGAATACCAATGCACCACAAACCGATGATTTGTTTTCTTTAAAGGTATTTTTATTTTGCAAGGATCATGTTTAATGAATTTAGGGTCATCTTATAACCAAGGGGTATTAGTGGTGGTGGTAACACCCACATATAGATTTATTGCTTCATGTCATGTTATACCCAGCTGAATCAGTGAAAAGAGAGCTTTTTGGGTAAGCTGCTGATGAAATATTTAAGAAGTTTTTATTAAAACTTTTCTGGGATGTAATGGAGACAATGTTAAAACCTCCGTGAACTTAACCCATTCTCTAAACCACCTGGTTAATCACAGGAAGTAGGAGGTGGGAATAAAGGAGGTTGCACTTCACACCAGGACAACAGGGGCAGCAGCTGCACAAGTTGATGTCACTGGCTTGAGACTGGGATCAAACTTTTCACAGGGAGGGTGGGAAATATGCCAGACCACAGATGGAATAGAAAATGGGCCGCAGATTCATCAAAAACTTCTTTCCTTTCTCTTCTCGAGCAAAAGGAAAGGACCAAACTGTGGAATCCTTAGCAAGGCCCTAAAAATGTCTTTTTTTTTTAATAAATGTTTTTGTTAGACTAGTGGTCTTTTATTCTTTCTTTTCCTTTTTCATTTTCTTTCTCATTCTCCTTTTTTTTTTTTCCTTTTTCTTGTGTGTGCCTCAAGGCATTTACTTGTCATCCATCATTAGCTTTGTCTTAAGAGCTGCCATCTGCGAGCACGCACCACCTCAGCAGTGCTCAGGCAGAAGTGGAGAAAGGTTCACCCAGCGTTGCTTTGACACATTCAAAGTGAGCTACTCCATCACTCTGGGGACGGAAGGGGCAGGGGCAGGAGCAGAGAATGGGAAGGCAAAGCAAGAAGTTCTACCTCCTGATGTTGTATTGCTTGGAAGAAATATGCTGGGAAAGAATCTGTTCTTCTCCTTCCCAGATTGGTACCGAGGAGCAAGACTGTTTTTTTTAACAGGAGAGCATAATTATTGGTTTAGGTAAAAAAAAAAAAAAGTGTTCTTTTCAGAAAATTCAAATTGCTTTAATTAGCAGAAAGATGCATACAGCATGGCTTGGGTTATTTCAAAGGCACTGTGACAAGTCAGTCTCTTATGCTAGCCCTATTTTTAGTTTTATTTTGATATCTTTTTCTCTAAATGTTGTTCTTTTGCGTTAAAAAAAAAAAAGCAGGGGGAAGAGGAGAGCAAGTTTTTTTCAGGTCACCACTTAGCAAACACCCGCGCTTTAGGCTGGCTTCCCTGATGTGCTGTCACCATCTGGGAAGTGCCCTCCAACCTTCTTGAGGCAAAAGGAGCTGAGCCTCCTCAGGACCTTGCAGAAATGGGTCATAGAATCATAGAATCATTCAGGTTGGAAGAGACTCTTGGGATCATCGAGTCCAGCCATCAGCCCTACTCTACAAATTCTTCCCCTACACCATATCTCCCAACACCACATCTAAACGACTCTTAAACACATGGGGTCCTTCATAACTAAAATGGGACAGTGAAGGCTGATGGATCTGTGTGTGAGTCTGGGCAGTGGAGCATCCCTAAACCAAATTCCCTTCCAAAAAGTATTGCCTACAATGACATTTCCCTGGCCATGCTTCCCCTGGCTTGTGCGTGTGTGGTGAACAGCCTGCCCGAGACAGATGCTATTCCCGGGAGGGAACACAAAGAAGTGAACTGTAATCATTGAAAACAGAGGCTTTCACGTATTAGCAAGACCTTTTTGCATGCTGAGTTGCTGTAACAACCAGCCTGGTTTGCAGTGTCACCCTCTCCCTTCCCCTGCATGTATGTGTATGCATGTGTGTATTTATTTTTCTTTTTCTATCTATCTATCTATCTATCTATCTAATAGTAGCGGATATGTTTTATACCTGAAGATTTCAGGAGCTTGTAGAAACAGAATTTCACCTTGAGAAATGCCAAGAGATTAAAAATTAGGTTGTTTGTAATCAATAAAGATAGATGGGTTGTTAAAAAAATAAAAACAAAACCAGACACAAATAATCCATGCAAATTAAACTGTATTCACCTTTCTTGTCAGAACTGCTTCCATGGCCCTTAAATCACAGACATTTTAAAACCACGCTTAAAATTCATTCCCAAAATTGTTATGCAAGCCATCTGCATTTTACAAGTTATTTATTTATTTTTACTCCTAGAGATTGGTATCACTGTACATCTACCTAGCAATTTACATGTATTTTATTTGAGTGGAGTTTGATGTCTGTTATGATGAAAATGTCAATGTTCTAATGATTAAATTGATTTTTTTTCTCCCCTTTTCCAGAAACAGCATAGCTGCCTCAGCAGTGTGTGCCTTCAATCTGAGTGCCATTACTCAGGCATTTAATGGCCCTTTCCGTTACCAAGAAAACCCAAGATCAGCCTGGCTGCCAACGTTAAACCCCATCCCTAATTTCCAGGTACTACTGCTGCCCTCCAGTTTATTCCAATCCCTTTTACCTTCTGTCACTCCACTGGGCTGATTTGTGTGGGGCACATTTTTCTAGGTAGACCCACGGTGAAGATAAATACTATTTCTCCACGTTTATGAGTAGTCTGTGGAACTCATGGCCATGGAACTGAGACCATGGGATTATCAGTTAAGACCACATTGCAAATGGTAGATCAAGTTCAGTCACTTTATGACCTGATTCAGTCAGTGTGGTGGGGATAATGTATGTGACAGTCCCAGCATACCCGAGTCTTCTGAAGCATGAGCCCTTTTTACAGTTCAGTCCCTTCCCACCTGGGGAATCCTAGGGAGGATGGACTTGTCTTCCTGTCCTTGCTTCCCATGGTGAATCCTTTCAGCTCGATTGTGTGAATCTGGCTCTCCTTTATTATGGCAAAGGTGCTGAGGCTGCCCACAAATACCATCTGCCTTCAAGCTGGTGATGTCAGGGACCTTCCAAAAAGGGCTCTGCAATCATCCAGAAATCTCAGCAAGAGCAGATGGGAGGCAGGTCCATGCTGCAGGCAAGGATGTGCTTGGGTTCTTGCTGAGGAACCTGATTTCTCCCCCTGAATTCCTTCATGGCACCTGACTGGGGGCTTCTGCCTGTACAAGGAGGGACAGGTTTGGACTCCCAATTACCCCCTCAATTTGGTGCACTTGAAAACAAAATATAAAGCTTTGCTGAAGGCCTAGACATTCCAAATATGGCCAGGTTTTTGTTTACTTTTTTTTTTTTTTTTAAAGTTTAAAGAGAATATTAAGGTTAACTGAAAATCAAGGGCTTTCTGTCCCTTTGCTGGCCTAACCCAGGAGTATCAGATAAAATCTGGAGTGCAAAGATTGCAGCAGCAGCATGAAAGAAGAGAGTAAGAGGAAAATAAGGAAAGGAAAAGGAGGTATGTGGCAGACAATAGGAAGATTGCAAGAAGAGATTAAGATGTTTTTCAAGTACAGGAGGAACAAGAGGTCAGTGAAGGGCCTTCAGGAGATGACAAGGGTAATTTAGTGACAGAAGAGGCAGATATTGCAAAAAAATTAAATTATTTTTTTTTGCCTTGGTGTTCACAAAGGAAGATGAGGGAAGCATGCCAGAATAATTTTTTTTCTTGCAGAGAGGAAGGAGAAATACTGAAGGATATAGAGGATCAGGGCAGTGCAGATAATCATGAAATTAGAACAAAACAAAATAAAACCAAACCAGAGGGATGCTGTGTCAGCACACAGGCTGCCAATAGACGAAATGGATTATCTGTGACTTGATGGGAACAGAAAACAAAACCAATAATGACATTCCTGCTACTGAGACTGCTCCTTCAGTGATGCTCTAGAAAGGAAAGTGAGTTGGAGGAAAAGCATCCAAAGCAAGAGAGTAGTGTAAACCAGAAGGAGTACAGGAGACAGCAGAAGGCAGAAATCTAAAAACTCTTTATAATGTGAGATGAGTCATGAACTAAAAAAGACCATTGCAATGGAAATAAATAATAATTAAAACCCACCTGAGGATACATCAAAAGCCACTAATGTTTCCTCAGTCTGGCTCCTCAGGAAGATGTTTAAGTTGATAAAGAAGTGTCCATGTTTATAGGTGATGGGAATTACTATTACCCTGTTCACCTAGTTCACATAAGCTCCAAAATATTGCAGGGCTTAGCACACCAGCTGTTAGGATCTGTATTTATTGTGTAAATGTGAGGTAAATTCCTGTCAACTCATTCTAGAGCTTTGTAAGAGAAGCACTGCACGGTGCACCTTGGAAAGGCAGCCACACCACAAATTGTTGCTCTGATACACATGGAGAGTATGCGCATGGGAAATTTGTACCCTGTAGCTGGAGTGCTGTTAATCCACATCTTAATTCACAATATACTAACTTCTCTTCCAAGGAAAGTCCAAACACCTGTACTGAAAATGAAGAAAAAGAAAATTGTGTGGTTTCTTTTTTTCTAGTGAAATTACTCAGATGTGAGCTTCATTTAGTGAGGAGCAGGGTTGTCCAGGGTTGTGAATCTGGGAGTTGGCAGCATTTCTAGTTGTACCACTGATTCCTGTGGCCTTGGGCAGGATAAATAACCAGTCACCCAGCTGTCTTTTGGAGTAATAAATCTTCTGCCCCTCTTGCATGGCACTGTGGGGAAGAATGAAGATCCAATCCTGGCTACAAACATGGACCAAAAAACTGCATGGAGAGCTTAATCTTGCATTGTTTTTTGAAAATGCTGGATTGTAGAGATCAGCATGAGATAGAAACTCAGGCCTTAAAATGTACTGTCCACCTGGCAGGACTTACACTGCTGTTTAAAAGACACAAGATGAGCCCTTTTCTTTCCCCTTATTGTGGATGAATTTAAGGGCATAGAATCCAGTTTCAGTGGACCCCTTGGTTGTGGAGGATTGATGGATGGACACGCCGTTTGCTGGGAGGAGAGAAGAGCTGTGTGTGGGGAGGGAAGAGCTGTGTGTGGGAAGGGGAGAGCTGGTGGTTAACCTGCCTGGCTTTCTGTGAAGCTGTAAGGGTCTGTGCAGAAAAGAGCACATCAGTTTTCGTGCATTGTACAGACTCAGATGCCCAGTAGAGTCTGAAAATTATTTGCAATGCTTCAAGGATTTATTACCATGAAAACTTTCTCTCCAGTGCTAATTTTAAATCTTCCTATGGCTTGTTTTAATTCTTTATTTTCCTGCTTGGTTTTTTAATGCCTTTTGCCCTTCTCGTGTGCTGGCTCCAGGGTATCACGAGGGAAGGAAACACCACCTTACTGGTCAGGGGGCCAGCTGGGAGAAGTGTTTTTAGAGTGGGCTGCAGGCCAAAGCTATGCTAAGGACCTGTGATCAGGGCTTGATCCTGTGACACTCACACACACCCACCTCCCCAGGAAATCACCAGGACATGTGTTTCAGAAGAAGAATTTCAGGGTTTGCTCTTGGGCTGCTGGAGAGGGGAGAAAATGCAGGTGCTGAAGTTCAATCTTCCATGTTTAGTGTGGGACGCTGAATGATGACAGCCCTAACGAGAACTTGACGGAAAGAGTCCTGCAGGATGCACAGCGCTTGTTCCTGATGAATGATGTCGTGCAGCCGGTGACTGTAGATCCATACGTGACTCAGGACAGCATTCGATTTTCCAAACTGGTGGTTGATATTGTTCAGGGGAAGGATACTCTCTACCACGTGATGTATATTGGGACAGGTAAGAGCATCAGGGCGTAAGAAAGTTCCCTCCACTTGCTTGTAGACCGAGCGGCCCTGGGACCGCAGTTGTGACATCGTCACACAGTTGTCATTCAGTATCATTTTGGCACAAAACTGTATGGAAGATAGTTTGCCTGAGTAAATGAAAAGCAGGATGGAGGACTTGAGGCAGAGTCCCAAGTGAGCAGACCATAAATCTACAATGTGTTTAAAAACAACATTTTTCTCCCTTTTATAAAAATATGTTTCAACTCATCAGACTAATACATAACAGTGGGGAGAAGCAAAGGTCACTGAAATACTTTGTGGTTTTGTGCATGTAAGTTGTCTTTCTGCACTATGACATACTCATCTCTAAATAAGCAATAGTAATACTTAACCTCCAGGCTTGCCCAAGGTTTTAATTATTTCTTTCTATGCACTTCTGTGTGCCTACTGGTGTATGACTCCCAGTGCTTATGGGAATGGGCATGCACTGAAATATAATGCAGATGGGGAAGCTGAGGCAAGTGCTTTTTTTGTAGTAGGGTAGCGAACCAGTGTTAGAATTAAGTATATGATTTAGTCTCTTGATTTCTGACGCCGTCCTCTAATTAGCAGGACACATTGCTTCTTCTGAAAAGCACAGATATCTGGGATAAATGAAAGATGCTGAAGAAGGACAAAGTGTTATAAATGGTTGTCTTAGCCTGTATTCATACTAATGATAGAGGTTAAATTAAACAGTTTGATTAATCAAAGCATATGGCCAGCCTCATGGGTATAATGTTGTTATCCTCTATTGCAGAAGCTTTGACTTTAGAATAAGATGGATTGCCTCCATAAGTGTTAGTTTAATCTCACATCTGAATGCAGAATCATTGCCTCATTTTCGTGTTACCACCTTCCAGGACTGTGTCGTAATTTATCCAACTTCTACCAGCACTTCAAAACCGATCATCTTAGATGTGTTCTAGTAATTCCCACTGTGGGAGCCTCCATGGACATTGATTATGATAAGACTGTACTGTTATGGAAATACAACATGGTTATGCCATTTTGATATTTTAAGTGAGGTGTCCCAGCTACAAAGCCTGAGAGAAAGCTGGAATACTTTCTGCCTCATATCATTTGTGTAGAAATGTCCACTGCCCTAACCATACCTCCTTATATATGTTTGCTTTTTGGCCCTGGTGAAAAGCTCTGCTGGATCTGAAACATTTAAAGTGGTCAAAAGCTTCAGTAGAGACAGCCCTGCCCAGAGGCAGTCCTGAACACAAACCCCAGTCCTGAGACAAACCAACCCAAAACTTGGGCCTCAGTCTTGTTCCACACTTAAGGCTCTCCAAAATGAAAGAGAAGCTTCACACAGCAGTCAGCCCCACCACTATAAATTGCTGAGCGTTGGCACCAATATAGAAGTTATCAGAATAGATTAAGCTTCAGGAACAGTCAGGGCTGACAGACCTCTTTGGGTTTTTAATGAGAAAGCTTTCCCCCTTTTCCCCAGCATAAATTTCTCTCTCACAGTTTATCAGATCTTTAAATTGTTTAGGTAAGAGCACTGTGAACACAAACATGTATGGTTCTGTGTATATAGTGCTCATGCCATAACATCCCCTTGCCAAGATGGCAGGACAGCTTCTTTTGGGAAGAGGATCAATTAGATCTGTGACCCATGCAGTCATTACGGAGGCCTCTGGGATTTCCAGCGGGGTTGCTGCATCTGTTGTCACCTGTCATGGCATCAAATCACACTGATTTGCTCCATAAGCCAAAAGAAATATAGGCTCAAGGCACCAGGAATGATCCCTGCTATCTCAGGTCACCTTGCAGGTAATGGGACCAGACTCTTCTCTTTTCTGCCTCAGTGTTCCAACTGGGAAATAGTTCCAGGAACTATCACCAGATGGTTCACATCCTTCTGGTTTCCCATTAAAATGTATTCACAGACTGTTTTGGCGATGCCTGAGAACTGCTGAGGACTGTAAACATGTAGCCGGAGCGCTCTCTACCATGGGCAGCAAGTGACCCAGAACTAGATTTAAAGCAGCTGTGTAAAGATGACATTAACTAATTTCACTCCTTTGGCAGGTATGAAATAAATTCAATATCTCCAAGATTTACTTGTGCCTCATTTCTTGTTCCATTAGAGTATGGCACCATCTTGAAGGCCCTTTCTACCACTAACAGGAGCCTGAGGAGTTGTTATTTAGAGGAAATGCAGATCCTCCCTGATGGGCAACGGGAAGCAATCAAGAGTCTCCAAATCCTGCACAGCGACAGGTCGCTCTTTGTGGGCTTAAATAATGGAGTGCTAAAAATTCCTCTGGAGAGATGCTCCATGTACAGAACAGAAGGGTAAGCAAATTTACAGCTCTGATGTATTCCACTTCAGCCTAAAAAGAAAAGCACCAGGGAAACGTATTGCAGTCTGATTTGGTTTAGAATGCTTTTTTCCATCACTACAAGACAAAAGACACTGTTGAAAGTGCATCTCCTGATAGATACATTCATGACAAGAACAATGAGAATGAGCAATATTTTTTTTTTACAAATATTAATTAATCCTCATCAGAAATTAATTGTGTGTTTACCACGGAAGAACCTGCAGTATTTACTACTTTGGGTTTTTTTTTTTAACTTGACATTTCAGTCTTGCTTATATTAACATCATGTATTTTCCTGGTGGTTCTTTCTGGCAGTATGGCTGCAGGTTTCTGAATCTGGGTTGTAGCCAGCCTATCCCAGCTTATCCAGGTGATCACATCTCAAACATCTGATGAGGCAGGGCTGGGCTGTGTGACAACTTGTTAGTGCTTTTGGAACCCAATAGCTCATCTCAACTATGTGTGACATCTCTCACAACTGGATAGATTCTGTGCCTTGATTGTACCTTTTAAAGGGAGTAGGAAAAAAAAAGACTTTTTAAAATTGTCAGCCCTAGCTCCTGAGCAGTTTTCCACCCAGAAACGTGTGTAGAAAGATTTTGCATCCAAACGGTATTCCCCCATTTAAGCAGGTGAAGGCGCGTGATGCCACCTGATTGAGACATCTGCTCAAATTATCTCCTGGAGTGTGTGGTGGGGTCTGCTGTGTGTAATTACTTGTTTACATCTCCTAAAAACATCTTTCCTTCTCCTCTCTTGCTTTTGCCTTGCTTTCATTGATGAGAGTTTTGTCTGCAACTGATGTCCTCTGTGCTAGACGAGAGGAAGGAATTTGTGAGCAACGTCTAAACGGATTCCCTCTTTCATGGCCTACTGCAAGATGTCTCTCTCCTCTTGCCAAAAAAATTGATATATAAAATGTCACCATCATTTTATTTTCAACAAGCAGAGTTTATCTATCAGCTTGTACTAAATTCGTGTCTGTCTAAATATAAAAATGTCAGCTCTGTTTTCACTGAACTTCTTAATTATCCCTTTCAGAAAGTATAACTTGGTCATTACTGCAAGTTTGACACAGAAATGTTTAATGTGTAAAGGTTTAGTTGCTTCCACATACAGGCTGACACAGAAGTTTAGTAAGAGAAAGAGAAGCACAGCTGGAAAATACCATCCTTTAAAAGCAGAGATTTTAAAAGGTAGACCATAACAGCTATCCTCTTCAGGCTGTCCTGGAGAGTTTCAGTCTGGGAATATTTATGTGTGTATACAGTTTCAAGAGAAGTGAGTTCTTCCTTTTCTTTCTTTTCCTAATCTTGAGTTCAGCTTTCTGGTAATTTATAGATTGTGTCCCGGTTTCAGCCTGCATAAGTGGTTGGTATGACACTTCCATTAAAACTCAAACGATGGAGGTTTGCTTAACTGCCTAAAAATGGGACAAACAGGGAATTGTCCCTTCAGTGGCTTGAGGGCAGACAGATGGGGGTTCCTCACAGGAGCACCATCTCTTTAGGATCTGAGGGCTGCAGGGAAGTCCCCTGCTAGTATAAGCTTATCCCAGCAAAATAAATACCCACCTCCAAAGAGGTTCCCTCACATACTGGTGGCCAGAGTCTCAGTTTGATGCATTGCACAGCACTGGCTCCTGGCTGAAATTACTGGAAAGCTTATGTACCAGTGCTGGTTTTTTTCTAAAACAAACTTTCTGGAGGCATTTTTCAGTGAAGTAAGGAAGCAGTCCAGCGTTTTGGAGTATGGAGCCTCAAACTCTGCCTCCCTTACTTTGTACACAAGACAGAGTGTCCTGACAGCTCGGTGAGTACATACATTTGGTGTTGCAGGAGGTCAGAATTTGTTGAATTGGGGTGCTGGCCAGGTAGTGTACTCCTGTGCATTGCAATGGATCCTTTGCCCCAAGTCTGAGTCTTGTGGAGGGCTGTGCCTTTGAAAAAAAGGAGGAAAAAAAAAATGAAGAAAACTTAGGGAAGCCAAGGAAGGCCATTATTTATTTGTTTAAAAGGATATTTGTGATACTATTATTACTTTTTACACTAAGCATTTTTTTTTGTTTTCTTTTTTAAATTATTCAACTGCAAATTTTTCAGCTGCAAATGTCAGAACCCCCTTTCCCTGTAGCATCCTGGCTATGTAGCTGATAAGTCAACTTGGCCTCCTTTGTATTTCCTTCAATACTGAACTGTATCGAGAAGGATATTTTAATTTCCTCCAGTGCATTCCACCTGGCACTTCTCCTGGGCTGTGATTTTTTGCTTATTGTTGTGTCTATGTTTAATACATGCCAATATACAGCCACCATGGGAAGGAGGGCTCCTGCCGCCACAACACCCTCCGCTTACTTTTTTCTGGTGCTGTGACTTCTTGACTGGCCTCCCTGAAAAGCTCTGGTTTCAGCAGTTTTTATAATCTAATCGTTTTGGTGGGGGCTCAGGAAACTTGGAGGTGATGGAGAATTTGTGCCTCCCAGGCAGGAATGCCACAACACTGTTTGTTTTCTTTGGTTGATCCTCTCCTTATCGAGAAACCTTGCAGACTTTTCCACCCCGGGGGCTGATGTGAGTTCCTGATTGCTGACATGGAGCTCTTTCCTTCACCCTGCCTTCTCCCTTCTCCCTGGAACAGGTGGTCTTGGATCAAGAGAAAATTGATCCTAGCATTGATCCCCTTCAACCATCCTTGCCACTATGCCTCTTTAAAACCTTGGTGCTTGGTACTGAGGCTCAGAAATGAGGCAGAGGAAAAAGCAGCAGTGAAGGGAAGAGGTGGAAAGGGAAAAGGATTTCTGCCATCTCCTTTACTGTTTGTTTATTGACACGGCACCAATTTAATCTCTTAAATTGTGGCCAGTAACTCAACCCCATGTCTTGATGTTGTTTGTTGACCCAATATATTTCTGGGTGTCTGAGCAGTGTTTTGTGTGTGCCCACTGACCTGTCTCAATCTGTCTTTTCAGAACAGCTAGTCTTAGCAGCAGGGCAACGGGAAGACATCTGTAATGTCAGCTGCCCAGATTTACAGGCTGGACTTGGCTGCAGGGACCTTGCCTTGTGCCTGTGCTTTCCCATTGTGCTTCAGTGCTGCCATTCCCCACTCTAGCTGAAGAGTCTTAGGAAGATGTCCAAGGCGAGCAAAACCTAGCAGCCCTTTGAACATGCAGCATGTTTTGAAGGCTGCTTTGCTGAGTGTGCTTTAGCTTGGCTGTGCTTGCTGCTGGGTTTTGCATGGCTTTGAAATCTTTGTAACCTCCCAGAAATTTTCAAAAGAGCTTGGATTTTTACCTCAAGGTGCCCCCAAGCTTTGGGGAGGGATGTTTGAAGAGCTAACACTGCAACTTTATCACAGACACCACCATGTCTCTAGCATGTGTCTGAACAAAATCCTGAATCTGAACTTTAGAGAGGTGAGGATTTCAGATCGGGACCATTATTTTCAGGTGGGGCTAACTGTAGGGGAAGTTTAGTAATTTTTTTCAAAGGGTGGGGTGAGATTATTCATTTTAGGAATTGCAATCAAACAGGTAGGAAAATTAAGCTGGTTGTTGCAGGGAACATTTTTATGATCTCTTTGTATTGCCCCTTTGCAGCATCAGGGTTGTGGCCCTCTGAGCAGACAAAAAACCTGAGGCAGGCCTTAGAGTGATTTTATAGCCATTTTTTGAATAAACCTTCAAATGAGAAAAAGAGAATGTGTTTGGGATCAAGACCAGAGGTTCTCTTGATTACCTACCTTTTCTGCTCTCCCTGTCCTGAGCAGCTTATTTTAATACATTTCATATTGATAATCATAGAATCACAGAATGGTTAGAGTTGGAAGGGACCTTAAAGAACATCTAGTTCCAAACCCCCTGGCATAGGCAGGAATACCTTCCACTACAGCAGATTGCTCAAAGCCCCATCCAGCCTGGTGTTCAAGGCCACTTCCAGAGATGGGGCATCCACAACTAGTAGTCATTCTTTTCTCTTCCTCCCTCCAGTTTTCTGCATAAAATTCGGAGTTTGCATGATGCAGGTGGCAATTTGGGAATGTACAGTGTGGTTCTGAGAATAGTTCAGCTTCCCTGGAGGACTGTTGTGCTGTGCTCACATGTAGGGATTCCATCAAGGTTGCAGGAGTATCACCTCAGGTCAGCCTCAAGCCATTGGTGATATACTCTTGCTTCCAAGCCTATGAGGAGAACCAGATCCTCTTGCGTGCAACTGTGACATGCTCTCATTTGAACTCTGCCTGCTTTTTTGACCTGGTTGCAGGGAATTTGCTGTTGAGTGAGCTGAGCTTTTGCCCTCCTACTTGGCCTAAATTCTGCCATACACCCCCTCCGGCCACGGTGCTTAATGCAAAGCTAGCAGAAATGACTCAGCTGACAAGTGCTCTTATTTGCTGACTTGAGATGTGTGTGAGAAACACAGTTCACCTCTAAATAGCCCTGGGCCAGTGATCAGACAACTAAGTACATATAGGTGAGTAATTCCTGAACTGGCTCCAGGGAGTTCTTGGAAGAAAAGGGTCAGCAGCTGCAGGAAAGAAGCAGAGAGTTTTTTGCCCTCTTTCTCTCTTTTGTGCTTGCCTTCCAGTGTGGAAAACAAGCTCCAAGAATGGTCCCTGTACTACTTCCACACCATACTTTAAGGGGGTTGAGATATCACGTGGAGTATTGTTTAGTGGTTATTGGCTTGTTTTGGGTTTGGGTTTTTTTTGTTTGTTTGTTTGTTTTTTTTTTTTTTAACTGCTTATGCAGTGCAAGTTCCCCTGTAAAAAAGGAATGAAGCACTTGAATCTAGGATTGCAAAACCAGAATTACAGGACAGGACTGAAACTGCTGGGGAACTTAATTGGAGGAATAATACACTCTGGGAAGAGATTAAAATTTTCCCAGTTTCGGGTAAAGAATGAATTACATATGGGCTGGAAATCCTCCGACTACTTCATCAGAATGATGATAGTTCCTCGAAGGACAAACAAGGAGCTATTGTTGGGTAAAAAGCATGGGAGAGAAAATGTTAAAAGAAGTAGGGGAAGGAACAAAGCAGACACTGTTGTTCTGTGGAGATCAGCAACCAGCAGATTGCTGAGGTGATGTTGATGGCCTGACTGATCATCAAAGACCTTGAAAGTCCATCCTCTTCTTCTGAGCTGAGGATGTGGAAAATTTGGCCCAGGTTTTGTTTTAAAAATCTTCTCCCTGGAACTTGAAACATATTCAGGACATTGAACATTCTTTTAAAAATAGAGGCATAAGGAAAGGTGAGAACCTACAGAAATGTTGGGATAAAGCTTAATCATCAGTTTCCATCTGCTTTGGCTGATATAGCCTCTCCAAAATTAAGGAAATTAGATAATTATTGTACCACCAATAATGCTGAAAAGCTTTGGAAGACTTCATAGGCAGAAAGGAGAGTGTTCAGACTGCTATTTTGTCATCCACAATATCCAATAATACGTCAGAATAAATCACTAAACATCTGGTTTGACATTCTGGTTGCATTTAAGACTCCCACTGACAGAGAATGAAGACATCAAATAGAACCATGATCACTAAAGCTCTTGGAAAGAATGAAGTTTGGTAGATGAAATGGATCTGTGTTCTTTAAATAGAAGTACAAAATTATACCATTTTCTCTATCTTGAAAACACATTTGCATCTGCTGTAGCAGGCAATTACTCCCATTTTCTTTAATGTAGCTGCTTATATATGTAAAGTTAAGTGCATCCACACTATTTGCAGGATATGGACCTCTATGATTTGAGGGCATGGTACAGGTCTAAGAAACCCGGATTTCGGGGTAGCAGTTGAAGAGCTTCATTTGAACGGTCTGGGAAAGGGATGTGGCCCCGTGTGTCTGAAACTGTAAAAAAAAGGAGGCAGGGGTAAGCGGTAATGCAGTGAGCAGGGGCATGTTTCCAGTAAGATGCCAGAGAGATAGGTTTTCAGTTTCATCTTACTTGACATTATCTTTAATGGCACGGAAGAAAGAAAATAGCATACTTTGTACGTGGCATTTAAGTACGAGGGAATCACAAATAACAGTGACGAGAGAAATGCAACATGGGGCCAGTAGGGAAACCAGCAAGAGGCTGAGTCTGAGCAATAAGCCTGGAGGATGAAAGGGTGGAAACGAGCTTTGCTACAAACCAGATGAATTATTACAGTTTTTCCTTTTTCTATTAAATGCTGAAACCAGTGGCAAGCTTTACATTCATTTCCTCTCCTGTCTGTGCCCTTCTAGGCTCCTGCTTTTAGCTCTGAGCCATGTAAATGGTCCCAAGTGAATGGTAGTGTGGCAGAAGGGGAATTTAGCAGTAACCAGAGTCTGGGGTTATACAAGTACAGAAACAGATGAAGGTCACATCAGAAAAAGCCAAACAAAATCAGCTAATTTCAGGGCTCACTGGCTTTTGTCTCCTTACTATCATGACTAGGTTGCCAATTTGTTCCAAGGGGCTTTGGATTTGCTAGGAAGGAGGAAGAAGCAGGGAGGCTGAATGTGCTAAGGGCTTTTGTTTGCTCCTTATTTTTAAAGTGTACTGCCAGCGTGGCTTAGCTCACAAGATCGGGAACAGTTTAGTGCATGGATCCCTTTACCTCTAGCAGGCTGGCTTTAGGCCAGCTCAGATCAATGATGTCTAAATGTCATTACCATCTGATGCCTGCTAGGGTGGGCTATGTGAAATTAGTTTCAACACAGTGGCGACTGACAGGAAAGCAGGTAGTTTTCTTGGAATATGTAATGTTAGGATGACATTGATGCCATTGTTGTACAAACAAGATTAATAACTAAAGTTACCATCAAGCCTCAGGGCAAATATCTGTTGCATCTGTCAATTTGTGCAATTTGCTACTATTATGTCCTAAGATTTGTATTCTAGGCAATGGTCATATTCAGCGACGTGGCTGTTGATGCAAAGAGTCTACAGCCTTATTGCTGCCATGGCTGGTTTGCTTCATGTCTCAAGCTTCCATTCAGTATTTGTAGTGGAAAACACGAATGTGCCCAATGTTAATACTAAATGAATATACTGCTCCAAATGCATCATCAACTTTTTATTAGGAGATATGCTGTTTTACCCATCTGGGGAGAAGGAAATACCTGGAGCCAGAGCAATTTTTTTATTGTTGGTTCAAGTTTGAATTTAAGTACATGTAAGTACATAAAATATGTATGAGTTGTAGAAAAACCTAATATTGTACTATCTATTGTCTTTTACATGTCAAAATACTACTGTAGATCTATTGGAACACTCCAGTCTGCAAATGGGTAGGGCTGGATTTCAGGAATATCCATTTACTTAAGTGATATTGTCTCTTGTTAAAAAGTGGAACCAACATTGTTTGGTGCCATTTTTATAACTACATGGGAAAAAGCAATGGAGAATATGTTGTCAGGAACATTTTGCCCCTCATGCATTGTTAAAATAGCCCTGCATTGAACAAGAGATATATGTGTTAGACCCTCAGGGTGTAGCAGGTGGTCTAATATTTATTTGCCTCTTCCAACACACATTAATCTACAAAGGTTCTGCCTAGTTGAATCTACATCTTGTTGAGCAGAAAATAATTACTCAGAGCTTAGCAAAATCCAGCTTTCACAAAGGAGCTGCCTGAATATGGTTTACTTTGTGCAGCCCAGGTGACAACTGTAGACTGTTTTCAGGTTTCTTTATCATCACTTACATTTCTTTCTAAGTTTTCTACCTTTGCAGTTTTTGTTCCCTTCTTAAATTCCCAAAGGCTACATAAAGCACCTACCTGTGTCCCTTGAAGTAGATTTGCTCTTGCCTAAACCACCCTTTTTCCCCATATGCACCTATGCCACCAGACTACAGGAATTAGCTGTGTTCATCCAGACGTCTCAGATCTGCAACCACAGAGCACAAATGCAGTAGCAGAGCACATCTTAATCTGACAGCTGCCTCCAGACACTGACCGACATGGGGCAGAGACAGGCAATAACACTTGAGTGCACTGATTTGCCCAAGCTGACTTTCCAAAAGGATTTCTAGTCCCCTCTGCCTCTTTCCATATGGCAACCCTGGAGGGCATGTTTTCTTAAGGCTCAAAAGTCTGCTGAGGCTAGGAAATGGCTGTGCTTCGAAATCCAGACAAACATGCTCTGCATTCAGGAATTCCTTCTGGCTATTCCTTTCATTAGGACTTTAATAGTATCTGAGTTTTCTTGTGGATGACTGATCCCATCACTGGTAGTCAGAGGCCCTCTGTACTTCTGTTTTTATTAGAGGTCAGTTTTGTTTGGCACAGTGACAAGAGTTTCTAATAGTATTTGTAGAGCAACACGTTCATTTTTTTTAATAACCTGCTTTACTGATGTAAACATAAATCCAGATTTAATCAGAATTTTTCTTGGGATGACATTAATCTTCATATTTGAATAAATGCAATGTTGTTTTATTTCACAGCTTTAAAAATAAAAATAAACACCTATCCAATAAAGAAGTCACTGTTGCTAAAAGATGATGGAATGGGATGTCAGAAAGTAAGAATTGGAATAGTTTGTTGTGTAGATTGTGTGAGGCCATAATCTATAAACCACAATCAATTACAGTGATACTGAAAATGGTAGGGCAGGAGGTGAAACCAGCAGCCAAGGTCCCTGATGTGGAAAGGAAAATGAAGTGAAACAGCTTCTGAAAATCCTCTGTCTGTGCACTGCTTCTTTCAAATAAGTTACATGTGTTTGGCTCATCGATGGCCTTCAGTTTTAAAGGTTGTTTTACACCATGGGTTTTTAGAGGTTGTTTTACACCATGGGTTTAATTTATGCATTCAAAACAAATCATGTGCAGAGCAGCAATCACTGATGCTAAGCATGTGTGGGTGATAAATTACACCCGCACACAACACACCCACACTTCAGCTTCTCTGCCTCTGCATCCAGTATCAAATACCAAACCTTGTCTGTTCAGATTAACATCAACTGTAGCCCTCACAGTGGTGGTACCTGTGAGCTGTAGTATGCTGTTCCCGAGTAGTGCCCTGCTCCACAAATAGCCCCATTAATTGCATATGAAATACATGGCTACTTGTCTTGAGGAAAGGGCAGTAGCATCTGGCATGGAATATGTTGTATTCACCAGCTGAGAAATGAAGCTGCTACTTGACCAGCGTCTGACTAAAGCAGCTCAGTTCCACTTGGCTTCTCTCCTCAGTGGGGGAAGATAATGGATTTGTACAGATCACTAATTCATCTCTGCAGTTTGAATTTTTAAAGGTATCAAAATTGGAGGGATTGTTTGAAGGTCTGGTGCTTTTTTTTCCCCTTTCTAATCTTATTTTCTTAAGCCACGAACATCCTTTTGATTCTTACTCTTCTCTTTTCATGCCATCTGGCTTTAGGGAAGACAGAAGTCCTCTCTTCCTTGCATGGGCTATTGAGGTTGCCAGTAATTATGATTTGGTTGGCTGGAAGCTAATATGATTATTTGTTTAGTTCATCCCCTCTGCAGGTTGATAGCAATGGGACAGTAAGCTAACCTTGTCAGGAAATGTCTGTCTGCCAAACACAGCCTCATGCTTGCAACTACCAGGCACAGCTAAAACCCCCTCAGTGCTCAAAAAGGGGTGTTCCCTCAGAGTTACCTGCTCAAAGAGTGCAACAGATTGCACACAGTGTAAAATTCTGAGGTGTTATTCCCCAGAAAGAGCAAGGTGAGGTCTTGTGCTGCTGTGCTCCTGAGATGCTGAGCATGCTGCCTTGCAGGATCAGACGTGTCCCCCACCAGTTGATAGCACTGCTGTCTCTCTGCCTCTAATGAACTAACTGATGATGCCCATGAGGGTTTAAAGGACTAGGTACTATAACAGTTATCGTATTTTCCTAGAAAACGTTCACTGCAGGTTCCAAACTCATCAGCAGAATCGTAGAATCTTCTCCTGGCAGAGTGGCAGAGGTTTGTTAGCAAATGCAGTTGGGGAAGGGGGGTTCTCGGTCTCTGGGTCTAGAGCTCTGCCTCTGAATGTCATCACATCATGTCATTCCATTCCCACATGCTTTTAGTCATCAAAAAAGAGTGAGAAAGAGGTAAATGAAAAGAGAGGTAACCAAAACTGGGAGAGCAAGAATGGCCTGGCAGATGAGAGGAGCAGAGTCCTTCAGTGTGAATGCTCTGGATGACAGTTTTGTGGCTTTTGGTACAAAATAGCATGGTTTTGTGCCTTCTGTCTGGTAGTAAGAATGGCAAGAAGCTCTAGTAATTCTTTCTTTCCTTTGGTCTCTCAAAGCCTAATCTCTTGGGTCTGATTCTATTGATTTGATGATCCGTTTATTACACAGTCTAAAGCTTTTTAACTCTCTGGAGAAAATGACCAACAGATGAAGTTATCTAGACCCAGAGCAAATTAAACTGGATACGAAATACTTTTGAACTACAGACATCTAAGCTTTAATGAAGATTCTAAAAGAAGGCTTAATTCAGGCTGTTAGGAAAAAGGAGATCTTGGACAGGACCAGCATCTTGGAAGCAGATGCCTTTTCACAGCACATGCTATTCATGAAGGCTCAGCACCGCCAGTCTTCAAAGGCCCTGTAAAAACTCTTTTGAGTCTTAGGTAAGAGTTTCCATTGACTTCAGTAGGCTGTGGATAGCGCTCCACTTGCAGTCTTAATCCTTTGTGTTATCCCAGATCACTGCTGTAGAAATGATTGCAACAGCAAACAACAGGGAGGCTTACAGCTCCCAAACAGCAGGCAGCAGGTGAGCTCTTATGAGTAAGATCTTATTTTCATGCAAATGTCCTTGGTAAGTGAGAATAAAGAACCGGAGAGAAAAATACCCTGGATAAGAGATACAAATGGAATTGTTTTTCAATTGAGTGTTGTCAGTGTATGCCTTTATGCCTCAGATAAGACATTTATTGCGAGGCAATGAATTAAATTGAATTGCTATTGATAGTAATGCCCTGTCTTAATAAATCCA
This sequence comes from Nycticryphes semicollaris, assembly GCA_013400055.1. NCBI lineage: Eukaryota > Metazoa > Chordata > Aves > Charadriiformes > Rostratulidae > Nycticryphes > Nycticryphes semicollaris. The sequence goes on along the minus strand of VXBJ01001593.1, from coordinate 266,571 downwards.
ACCTCTTAGATATCCGTCAAGAGGTATTCTCCTGTGTCCTCACTGAGTGTGCTATGGTTAGTATGTGGCTAGAGAGGAACTGGGAGCATGGACTCTGCGGTCCTTCTTACTTATCACCTTCTTACTTCCACAAGTATCCCACTTTGTGGGATTTCATTAACTAGGTCATTAGCATTAATATAGCCAGTGTTAACCTGCAATGCACAAGTAATCTTCTGGATAATGGGTTCCTTCTATCTGTGTGAATTATGGTGGGAGACAATAATGTATCATTAGTTCCTTGAGGCATTCCCAGCCTACCAGTGGGGAGACCTAAATGTGGTATTCCCTGTATGGCTGGTATGAAATCTGGCCTCACTGAACCCATGTCAGAAGTCCCATTGCCTTTGAAACATCAGAATTTCATGATATCATGTAAACTCCTTTGTATTGTATTTCACAGTATTTACATAGTGCCTTGTGAGACTTCGCATCCTCCGGCCTGGGTGAGACTTCTCAGTGGTATCATAATACAAAATGGTATTTACATGTAAACATTTCAATTTATTTTGTGTTCTCAGCATAGGAAAATGCTATGATATCTTTACATTTGCCACACCATGGTGCCTGATCTACTAAGAATGACAGCATATTTCTGAAGCGTTTTGATCTGTGCATGCATGTATGAATACATATATTTGCATTTCAGTGTGTGTTTGCTGGTATGGTTTTATCTTTTGATGACTTAAATAAGGATATATATTCTAAAGATACTGTAAGGATATAAATTAGGGGGGGATTTTGAAGTGTCCTCTGAAAGTATTTGCCAGAAATGTTGTTTTCTTGCATTAATATATTTTGTAAAGCTTTTCCTGCTTACAAAAGGAAAAAAAGTGCAGTGAATTGTGTGTGAGTAAATACATTCCTTCCACCCGTAAGTGTATCACTGTCAGCTGATATAATAGGTTTCTCACCAGAGTCGAGGCAGATGAGTGGGCTCCAAATCCTGAAGGGAGGCAGACAGCATAGCTATTTTGTTTTTAAATTTCATATGGCTTTGAGGGCCTGCCGTCAGACGGGGAGAAGTCCTGGGCTTTGATGGCTGTTAAATTAGAGAGCGCTCGTTTTGACAACCCAGCGGAGCCCGGGCTGGGTGGGAATTCATTACACCCGGGATGCAGAGCGCAAGAATGGTGCGGGATGGCCGTAGCTCCCTGCCAACAAACACCATACCAGGCTTTTGCCAGGGCCCATCATCGTGGCCTTCTGGCGGCTCTGCAGCTTGGTTACTGATGGCCTGTCAGCTGGGGGTCAGTGGCGGTGGCAGGGGACCTCAGGCTGTGATTCATTGAGTGCACCATTAGGGATCTGTAGCTCGCTGCTCTCAGCCAAGAGCTGCACATTAGCTACATGACATACATTATGATAGTGCCAGCAAAGTGGTCAGTGCCTAACCGGGATATATTGCAGCCCACGGAGTGGCTGAGGGCTGCAGCGCAGAACATATGGAGATTATTTCCTGAATTTATGCAGCACATGTTTTCCTATAAATTAAATTCAGGGAAAATGTGTATCATAATAGGGTGATGCTCACAACAGCCTTCCCTGTTATGAATTACAATGACCTCTCTCAGCTCACTGGGTGCCCAGCAAAATGGCTTCATGCAGTTAGAAACAATAGCATGTACGTGGTGTCAGGGTCTGAAAGCCTGGCCAAAAGGCTCTCTAACTAAAAGCAGGAGTTTTTTTCCTGCCCCTCCTCCTCTGTTGCTTCTCGCATTCTTTTTCTTCTCTCTAGAAACTGCCCAGTTTCCTCCTGAAGGGCTGAGTTACCAAGAGGCTGGGCAGATGCCCCAGTTTCTGCTCTGCCGTTAACTGGGTGCTGCCCCTGCTGAGGGGCTGCTGGATGGCAAGGGCAGCCCTGGACGTGGTGTCAGCCCCACTTCATGGACGAGGGCGGCATGGGTTGCCAAAACAGCAGGATGGGGGTCCTTAGTGAGAATAACGAGCAAAGCAGCACATGTCCCTTCTGTGTCCTTGGACTGAGGATCCCAAGTCTTTTCTAGGCAAATATTTGATGTTCTGTTGCCTGGGGCTGGGAGAAAGTCATCTTTGCCTTCTCCTTGGGTGTGTTGAAGCAGCTGAAGGAAAAATGTAATAAACAGTCATTGTAACTACCTTCCTAGAGCATGAAAGATAAAGTTATGTTCCTAACAACTCTGCATGTGAAATCTTTAGTAGAGGAAATGTAGGAGTTACCATGTAGGAGCAAACTGGAAACTCATAATGAAAGTATAAATACATACACATGTGTGTGTGTGTGTATATACACACACAGGCACATGTATATTTATAAAGCAATGGGTACCAGACAGGGTTTGCTTTGGGGCAAATCGTTGTGGAATCAGAACAGACTGATAGAGTGTTTTCAGCTGTGCTTAAGGGACTTGCTTTTTCATTTGCAGCTGATTACAGGCTAACAGGATTTCAAAGATTTCTGGGAGGGAACAGTTCACATCTCATTGCATCTGATTATTTTTTTTCTTGATGTTTCTTTTATCATACTGATACCTACCCTTAGAATAAATTTTATTACTCTCCTGTTTAGCTTCTTGAACTGAATTTTTCCCCATGGTCCCATGCTGCTGTCTAATTGGCAGTTTTTAAATCATTTGGGACTTTTGAGAAGATCCTGTCAGCCTTTTGCATGATAAAAGAGAATGGATCATTGGAATAAAAAATCATGTTGCAAATCTTTTTAGGTTTAGTCCTCTCTTCTTTGTCTTTCACTAATACCTGCGCGATGTAGCTCATACTGTTACGTTTTCTTAATGAAAATTATCAATTTGAAAGCAACTCATTGGAACAACCAATACAACTGAATTTTATGGGTACAGACTAATTCTGTGACTGACGTTCTCTGTTTAGCAGTGGTACTAACCATGCTTATTTTTCTTTAGCAGCTCACATGTTGGGAACACACACTTAGCCTGTAAATATGGATTCAGGAGGAAAATGAATACAGCAGTGTTCAAAGCAGCCAAGAGTTTAGAAATAATGTTCTGCTGTGACTTTTCCAAACTGACATCTTTATGTTGGGATTATAAATGAAACCATTGTTCCAGCGAAGGCCAAGACTAATAGAAAGCCTTTATTACTGGTCCATTGGCTAATTCTGCTTGTCTAACCCCTTTGGATGGACACAGTGTCAGAAAACATACTCACAGAGGTTGCTTTGTGTGAGATTTGGCCTGCTGAGTGATTACATGGGGCCACAAAGATATCTCAATGACAAGTGTTCTTTGACTAAAATTTGTAAAGTCATTTTCTTTCCCTAGGCCTTGGAGAGGAGTGAACTGATTTTTAATCTACAGCTTCTGTGAGTGATATTTGCTTTGTGTTCTGTCACCCTTCTATTCAGCCATTCTCCCCTTCCAAGCAGGTAAACCTCTGCTTAGAAGAAATTGTTTCTTCTGCTGAGCCTTGGTGCAGTTGACAGCTGTCATATACAAACACTATACTTGAATATGTGTCTTTAGAGCTAGACAGATTTAAAGAGCTTTAATCTTTTCTCTTTGTGCATGCAGGGAATGCCTAGGAGCCAGAGACCCCTATTGTGGCTGGGACAGCAAGCAGAAGCGATGCACCACCATTGAGGACAGCTCCAACATGAGCCTGTGGACTCAAAATATTACTGAGTGCCCAGTAAGTGGGAGGAGTGGAATTATTTTATATACTGTGAGTGTGTGTGTAGAAGGGAGGGAGAAAGTGAGTGTGTGGCAGCCTGATGAGGAATGGCTGTTACAAGAGCATGAAGAGCCTAATGTCTATGTACAGTCACTTGTTTAGAGCACAGAGACCCCAAATGTATTTGTTTGCTCCAAAAGGGGGCATCCCAAAGCAAGCATTCAGACCTCCTCATAACCACCCTTGCCTTAAGAAGATTGGATCATGCTGTTGGGTTACTGCTGAGAACTGTGTAAGCCCCAGATGAAACGAGCTTTCTCAGGGCTGCTCCACTGTCTGCACCATTTCCTTGGCTTCCCTGTAGGTTGCAGAAATAGGAATAGCTGATGTACAGTGTCCTCAGGCAGCATCCAGTTAATTTTCCTCTTGGATCCTTGAGCTGGGCCCAGGAGGCAATGCTTGTGAAGAAGTGTTGTGCTAGCAGGAAGAGAAATCTAGGGAGTAGCAGAGAAACAGGGCATGTATGGATGGTTTGCAGAGGGAACAAAATGATGCAGTATGTACTAGAAAACAAGAGAGAAGGGGAGAGTGTGTCCAAGAGAGGTATCATGAGAAAAAGAGTGTTCATTTCTAACCTTCATTTAGCAAACCAAAGCATGAGTGGACAGGATGAGGACAGAATGCATGTTTTGGGACACCCATTTTGGAGCAAACAAATAGATTTGGGGGCTCTCTCTCTAAACAAAATCTATGTAATATTTCAAGGATATGATCTTCTTTCTTGCCCCGATCTCCATGAGATGCAGCAGCTAAAAAAATATGTCTCTGCTTGATTCAGTTTGAGTTGGCTCTCCAGCTCCCTTCCCACCCACCAATCCTCCTCTGATGACAATATCCAGTTCCTGGCTGTCATCCCCAGAAGCTGTCTGGCCAGATTTACTTCCTGCTGCTTGAACTGTACCTGCAAGGTGGCTGAGGAGAAAAACCATTCTTGTTAAATAAATAGGACAGGGGAGGAGAAATTCTCATTAATGTCCATCGTTATTATCTAACGTCAATTAGCCTATTAATACTGCTAAGTCCAGTAGATAGAGAGAAAAGACTGGATGGTTTGTATCTTCAGTATGCTATTTCTGTCTGGAAGTGCTGGGATGTTTATTCCTCTTATCTTCCTTACTTCTCAGATATTTTCCCAGGAAATATTAGTCATTATTTCAATCCATCCTCAGCTTGGCAGGCTTAAGTTTTTCACTGCTGGATTCAGAGGCTTGTGTGTTTATAACCCTCCTGTGTTGAACTGGGATGCGGTGCTTCTTGATTGCCCATGCTGTTATCTCATCCTGCTTAATGCCTGTGTCTGTTGATAGGTGTGTGAGGTGTTAATCCTCTAGTTTGAACATGTCTGCTGTGGTGCACACTAGGGAACAGGCTACTCCGGATCATTGTTTCAAGGTCATAAAAATCCAGTGCAGAGTATTCAGGAGCTTTGGCTGTTCTTGGGGTGCTAGTTTTACATCTGTATTAGCATTTCCATTGGAGATTATTTTCCGTTTAGGTGCTCTGATTCTGGCGCACACATCAGCCTTGTGCTCTTCAACTTATGAGCTGCCAAGCTGTTTAAAATCCACATGCAAGTGCATTCTTTCTTCTCTTCTCCGTGCTGAAATGAATTCACCTCTGGCATGGACTGGAATGGCTCACTTAAGCTCCTGCATCAGCAATGTTCAAGTATTTCCTGGTGTTCAGTGCAGGATAAAGGTTGTGGTCAACAGAGACAAGAATCTAGGGCAGGATGTGCAAATAACCACTGGAAAAGTAGGGGAATGCAGTGACCCAATGTCAGATTTCACTGTTGAAAAAGGTCTGCCTGGGAGTTTAGCTGGATGAGTTACTGTCTTAAGAAGTCCTGGCTTTTCTCACTCCACTTTCCTGGGCCGAGCACCAGGCTCTCAGCTGTGCTGGTACAGCTGTATGTGAGATCACACTTAAGTGTGACATAGATTAAAAACACCCCTCCCAAATAAACTTTTCCTAACCCAGATAATGTAAGTGAGCTCTTCTGCAGCCTAGCCCACAAACAGATGTCCTGGCACAGCTAAGAGAGTGGCATGCGGCAACTTTTAAAGCCAGAACTGGCATATTATTGAATTATATCCTACAGGGGCCAGGCGTTTGTGTGAGTCAACCACAACACTAACACAACTTAACTGCTGCTCTTGTGCAAACATGCTTGTTCAGAGCTAGTCTGAACATCTCTGTACAGCACTGCATTTTACCACAGATTCCTACTCTCCAGCGTTAATATTAATGGACCGCAGATAAAGGGTTAATTATACAGTGTTAGCATAGTACCTTGGGCAATGGTTAATATACGTTATTAGCAGGTAACACCCAGAACATCCTAAAAGCTGGTTGCCAAGATTGCAACGTCAAACACTTCAGTATTAAGAAGTGAAAGGACACAAATTGCACATGCTGCTCTTCTCCCTATTTGTGCATGTGTTGTATCAGGAAGTCCTGAATACATGATTGCATGCTGTTTCTTCTTAGGCTTGGGAGAAGGGAGCGAAGTACCTTCTGGTTTTAGGAAAACTGAAAAAAAGCACATCCTACTTCGCAATATCTTACTGATGCCAACATGAGCCACCACCAGGAAAGGAACTTTATATCGGGCTAACGAACTCCATTAGCCAAGTTCATGGAGTCGTTGTTGATGATGTTTGGCAAATCAGGAACTGAGTATTCCCAATGAAGTGTACAGTCCTATCCTGAGCCAAACGATGCTCTTCCTCACAGTTTTTCATCCCAGTCCCATTCTGTGTCCAGCAAACCCTTATCTCCGTCATCTGGCAGCTACTCTGTGCCACCCCATTTTCTTGCTCATCAACGCCAGTCTCCCCACTCTTTTTTCTGGAGTGTCTAGGGAGACTTGTACCCTGCTCTCAGTTCCCCTGGGCTCAGCCACTCAGAGCTGCAGTGGCTGGGATAATCCTGCTCTGGCCCACACTGGGGCATGCACAGTAGATAGAGGACTTCAGGTGCCAAGATCAAAATCTGTGAGTCTCTGAAAACTGCAAATTTTCCTCCTCACCTGCCAAGGATTTTATACCCTAGACAGATCTGAATCACTTTTAATGGAAATCATGTTACAATGACATAAAGTTCAGTTCCTTGCTCTGAAGACTGGCTTGTTTCAAAGAAAAGATTGCTACTTGTGAACATTCTTTTTCCCTAGATTTGATTTTATAAATGTTTGAAATATTTTGACTGAAACTTTGCAAGAATTTTCAGCTTCTATCAGACAGCCAACATGGAAACTTCCAGCAGAAATAACTGAAACTTGGCAAAGTTATAAGCAGTTGACTTCTAAATCCTAAGAGGAAGCATAGATGAATCAAAAGAACAAGGAATGCTTCTAGCCTTATCTGTAATATCAGAATAAAAATTGAAAATTTCCTGTCAGCAAGGGGTAGGAATGGTCAGTCTGAATTTTTAGATCCTGCACTTGAGCCTTTAGATGGTACAAGGAAGATCTGGAAAGTCAATGCCTTTGGGTAGAGTATGGCAGCTTACTAAATATGAGAACTCTGGAATTGGTAATACTGTCAGGTGAGAGAAGACCGTTTGATCACAGATGTTTTTAAAGATGTCCTCTCTGTCTGATGGGCACTGTCTTGGCTACAAAGGATTTGCCTTGCAAAGATATTCCTGAAAAAGATCAATGCATGTGGGTTTTTATCCCACATCCCATGTTTGCTCTTTTGAAAATATTTTTATGAACTTTAAGATGGAATAATAATCCATATGTAATTTCTTAAGTATAAAAACTTCCCACACTCACAACGTGACATGTTTATAAATCTCAGCATTTCGGTTATGGCTGCTTATTTGTTTAATTTTTGGGTTACATCCCAGTATCACTTATGAGCCAATAATTATTTGTCAGCTTTTTTTTTTTTTTTTTAATTGAAGCCACGGGCCATATCATACCATTGATTTCTGAACAGAACTCCCTGCTGGAATCAGCAAGGCTTCTGGCTCAAAAATGTATAGGAATGATCCAATACTTGCATTTTGACTTTTGTAAGGCAAAAAGAGATAAAAATCTAGCATTAAACATCTCAAAGTAGTTCTTTTGATTTTTTTTTTCTCCCTCTGACTTTTAGCAACCCAACTGTATTGATTTTTGACTGCATGCATGTTTAAAACAACAAATTCAACAACAGCAACAAAACTCGGTGTTCTCTTTTCTGGGCATCTTGCCTTGTAACCTGCAGCCCGGAGCAAATTTTTACGACGACATGATAATCTATTGCAAACAAAGGCTTGCAACAGATGCTTGAAACCCCCCGACTACAGCCTGATGAGCGCAGTAACAGATCTAAATTACTTCCATACCACTGCTGCATATTTTTGATGCTGTTGTAGATGGGTGAGAGTGGAAGATGACAACCTACCAGAGGTGCATTGTGAGAATATAACATAGTGCCAGACTTGGAGAATAAGCAGAGCAGCATGTTTCAGAGGATGAGTGTTGGAAAGCACTTCTCCTGTGGTTGTCATTGGCTCCTTGTGTGGCTCCCGACCAGGCTCACAGCCTCTCCATGCCTTGGTTTCCTTGTCTGTAGAGCAAGAGAAATTATTTCTCCCCTGGTACAGCCCAGGGGACTGATCCTGCTGACTGCAGAGCTCAGTGAAACATGTCACAGTGGGATTTGTCTGCGGTAGCTGGTTCAGATTTGGGGCCAGGGCTGCTTGCCAGGGCCCCAGCCTCTTCCTTTCTTCACTCTTTGTGACATGTGACACTGAGGCCAAGGTTAGTGTTGCCTTTGCCAGCGTTTTTGCCAAAGCTGCTGAGCATCCCATCACCCCTTGGGTGATGCCAGTGGGGATGAGCCACTTACAGGCAGCTGCTATCCATGCTATCTCACCCACGAGGCCCAGCACTTTGGGATATGGAGTGGGGAGGATGGAGGGAGCCATGGGGGGAAGAGAGCATCATGGTGCTGTGCTGTAGCAAGAAAATAGCTTTACCTAGGTAGGGCAGAGGTGTTCAGCACAGCCTCCCAGGCATTGTCCAGGAGTTGCTGGATTTTGCACTAGTGGTGGAGTGGGCATGAGAAGGCAGGGATGGCCTGGGAGCAATCCCAGGAGGAGCAGGCAGCACTCATCTTCTCAAAGCCAGCCTGGGTTGTGAGGACCCTAGGCGCTTGCTCCCCCAGCCCTTGGCTTAGAGCTCGCCTAGCAGGACTGGTTAAAACAAGGCACAGGGGAGCAAGTTCTGATACCCCATCCTGGAAGATCCTGGAAGATCCTGGAAGATCTTCACTAAACCTGAGCTGAAATAGTTCTGGTTCTCATACTTTTGCCTTGCCAGGACTACCATGTTTTTACTTCTTCATTGTAGTGCGCGAGAAGCTCAAGCCTCAGCCTGGTTGGGGCTGTCCAGGCATGAAGCAAAGGGCAGAGGAAACAGAAGTCTAGTCTGGTCTATAAATTGCCCTGAGATGAATTCTTGCTTTTCAGCCCACTCTGTGATCCCCAGCATTACTTCTAGTCAACACCATCTCCTGCACTGTCTAGCCTTCACCCGGTTTAGCCATTTAGGCTGGAGCTGTGCAGTGTGGGACAAGGTAGTGCAATGGTTTTGTGGTGTGGATGCTTGTGCCTGGTGTGGAGCTGGCTGGGTTGGCTCGGGTGCCTGTGAGCACACGTTAGGTATGCGAGGTGGAATTTGGAGGGTAAATATTGATGCGGTATTGTCTGAAAACAACCCTCTGTTTTGAATCCTGCTCACAAGCACAGACAGCTCCCACCTAAGCTGCATCCTAATCCCCCCCGGCAGCTTTGTTTGGCATTTCTATTGTGGGGCTGTCTCCAGGAATATAAACTTGCTATTAATGACCTTTTTTTCTTTTAAAATTAGGTGAAAAACCTGACAACAAATGGAAGACTGGGGCCCTGGTCCCCATGGCAACTCTGTGAGCATTCGGATGGAGACAGCACAGGCTCCTGTATGTGTAGGTCACGTTCATGTGACAGCCCCCGTCCTCGCTGTGGAGGTCGCGGCTGTGAAGGGGCCAGGATTGAGGTCGCAAATTGTTCAAGGTACCTCAGCATCTTTGTGCTTTTTAGGAAGGGAGCAAGAGTTGTGCCTGTCCATAGCTTAGCTCCTTCCTTGTGTTTCTGTGACCATGTTGTTGTATCGCAGTCAAACCTGAGGTATGTGAGGTCCAGACTGAAGTTGGTGAGAAACAAAGGAGCCCAATGGCTCCAAGAGATGGGCCTTCAGCCAGAGCTCTTGGAAGTTGAGCACTTCAAATTAGTGTACACATCAACCTTCCCTACACTGTGCCTTGGTTTCCCTTCAACTGTACTCCTACTAACTGAGTAGTGGCCCATCAGGAAGAGGTGAGTAAGGCAGATATATTTGTTAGCCAACTGAACAGCAGTAAGCTAAAGAAATCCAGTAAGCTCATCCAGTAAGCTTAACCAGTTTAGATTCCGAGGTTGCATCGCCGAAAGTGAGTGGAGCTCCTTCAGAGCAACACTTGCAGCCTAGCTCTGAGCAAGGCTCTTTTGCCTTGTTCTTTGAGTCTGTGAGCTGTCTGCAGCACTCTGGCTAGCTGAAAGCCACAGCTCATTGTCTGGCAGCCAGTAGCATTTAAGAGGTGTGCCTGCTGGGGACACCACTTAACACATCAGCTCAGCTTCTGTCAAAGTGCTGGCTTTCCAGGGAAGCCTGAAGCTCATGCTTGAGCAGTGTGGAAGCTAAATATCCACCAGTCAGGTGCCAAACATAGCCACAATCTTGGAATTGTCAGAGTTGGAAGGGACCTCTAGACATCATCTAGTCCAACTCCCCTGGTAATGCAGGATTGCCCAGAGCACGTTACTCAGGACTGTGTCCAGGTGCGTCTAGAGAAGGGGACTCCACAGCCTCCCTGGGCAGCCTGTTCCGGTGCTCTGTCACCCTCACTGTAAAGAAGTTTTTCCTCATATTTGAATGGACCTTCCCATGTTCCAGCCTGTGCCCATTGCTCCTTGTCCTGTCACTGGGAACCACTGAAAAGAGTCCGGCTCCACCCTCCTTCAACCCTCCCTTCAGATACTTATAAGCATTAATAAGGTCTCCCCTCAGCTTTCTTTTCTCCAGGCTAAAGAGTCCCAGCTTTTTCAGCCTTTCCTCATAAGGGAGGTGCTCCAATCCCTTAATCATCTTTGTTGCCCTACGCTGGACTCTCTCCAGTAGTTCCCTGTCTCCCTTGAACTGCGGAGCCCAGAACTGGACGCAGTATTCCAGTTGTGGCCTCAGCAGTGCAGAGTAGAGAGGGAGAATGACCTCCCTCAACTTACTGGCCATACTCTTCTCTATGCAGCCCAGAATTCCATTGGCCCTCTTGGCAACAAGGGCACATTGCTGGCTCATGGATAGTTTTCTATCTACCAGGAACCCCAGATCCGTCTCCTCAGAAGTGCTTTCCAGCAGGTCTGCCCCTTACCTATTTCAGTTCCTGGAATTCTTCCTCACCAGGTACAGGACCCTACACTTGCTCTTGTCGAACCTCATTAGGTTCTTCTCTGCCCAGCTTTCCAGCCTGTCCAGATCGTGCTGGTTGGCGGCACAGCCTTCTGGAGTGTCAGCCAGCCCTCCCATTTTGGTATCGTCAGTGAACTTGCTGAGGATACACTCAGTCCCCATGTCCAGGTCATTGATGATGGACACAATGTTTGTGTCCATGTTAGCATGCCACCCTCAGACTTCATCATGCCATGACTCAAGGAAAGACGATGCAATAGTATAAGCACTACTTAACCAGGGTGGGGCAAGCCAATATTCTGGTAAATATTGGGTCATTACAGTTTTTATCTACTTTATCTTCTCCATAAATGTTCATGCCATTAAGGACAGCTGTCTCTTTGACTCCTTCCTGGAGATCACTGCTGGTCTTGGCATTAAAATTTCAGCAATACTCATGTTTTAATTGGCATTTCTCCTTCCAGTTATGGGCTGTGCTGCCCAGAAAGTGTGCAGTCATTCCTGCCCCTTTGCTACCACTGTGGGCTGAGCAGAGCCAAGCTGAGCCTTCCCCAGGCAGGCATTTTATGTCAGTGGCAAATGGAAAGCATGCCAGTGGGAAGGGTTTTTCAGCACTGCTCTGATGGCAAAAAAAGGCAGGAAGAGCTTCTAAGAAGGGGATGAAAAATAGATTATTCAATCTTAAGACACAGGAAAACAGCATGGTTTGAAAAATAGGGACATCTGGTCATCCTACATCCGCCTCAGCCCTCAAATTTCCTTTAATTGACTTCATCTGGCATTGAGATTTCTTTTTGCAGAGGGAGCATGATGCTTAAAGATGAGTCCTATTAGAAAATGGAAGGTGTCTATACTTCTGTTAAAAATTTTGAAACATAAATTAATGCCGATAACTGTTGACTTTTTGAGGAGTTTTTAGTAGAAATTACTTTCCCTTTTTTGTTGCAATAACAGCAACCTTCTATTTGATCTTTCCTTTTTGTGATTTTACATAGAATCTTTCTTTTGTTTTACGGAGTGGGGAGGTAGTAGGTGGGTTAAAACATGGCAGAATAAGACAGGATAGTAGGATTTTTATATAAGTGAGTTTCTTGTTCTTTGACCTTGTTTGGGGTGGGAGAGGGGAAGGAAAGGAGGGAAAGGGATGAGAGAACAAGAGGAGGAGGGGAGAAACATCTAACAAGGTTCTGAAGTAAAGCTGCCAAGAACAGGCAAGAGCTGATAACAAATACAAAAAGTGTGAAGGGCAATGTGGGTTTTAACTTTCATCCTCTGCCCTGATTGGTCCTATGCCAGGAAATGTTTCTTGCCAGCAGTGTTATTAGTTCAGTAAATGCTTTGAAAATTAACATCTGTTTTCAAGCTTAGCTCTCAAGAACCAGAGAGCACCTGGGTTGTTTTTTGACTAGACTTTTTAGAAAGGTTTTTTTCTTTATTAACAAAAACCAAAACAAAACAAAACAAAAAAATGAGATTTTTTGGCTTAAGGCAGTGAAGTGTCAAGATTAGGCAGTTCTGTAAGATGAAGTGTTTCCACCGGCTCTATTCAAAATGAAACCTGCAGCACAGAAGAGATGAGACAGAGTTCCTCCTCTACTGCTCCAAGGTTCAGTAGTGTAGCCAAATCAGAGGAAGGTGAGCTTTAATAAATGTGAGATTTTAAAGATGGAAACCTTGGCTTCTGTGCGAGCCTGCGATTGGGTTTCTGCATGGCGGCAGCGCCGCAGGAGCCGGCTGCCTGCACGTGCCCAGCCTGTCACAGGAACGAGGTGCAGAGTTTTTGCGACATCTGAGGTGTGAACTAAGAGGTTTTACATCACATCTGCTTCAGGCAAGGTTACCGCTGCTCAGTAGAGATGTGATCACTCATTAAACCATGAAACTTGATCCTGCCTCTGAGCTCTTAATTGCTTTCTAGTTTCTACAGATTTAAGGTCACACTACAGTGATGTCTGCAGGCGGCCATGAAAGCTAGAAGCAATTATTGTTATTTTTAATGAAATTTGAGATTTCCATTTAATAGGATTCAATGCTAAAGGCTTTAGGAAAACACCAAATAATATGAAGTTTGTGATAAAACCATTGGAGCTGCCAGTAGTGTTGTTGCAAGAGATTTAAAGCATGAATATGTACTGAATTAGAAGAGAGTGGGTTTTTTTACATCTTTTGGCACAACTGGCATTCTTCAGCCTCAAAACATGCACTCTTTGTGCAGAAGAGTCCAGGAGATACAACTTTGGGATCAGCCATTGGCTCAGAAAGGATAGGTTATGAGGCATGGGGGAGATAAAGGAGGAACAGTCACTTAGAGTTATACCAACCACACTGTTGCCTAGCAAATCTTAGGAGGTATTTTAAAAATCATTCAGTGTTGGCTTCATTCTCTTCCTTTCCAGTTCTTAAAGACTTCAATAGGAGGAAAATTAGGCCAATGCTAAGCACTTTTGAAATTCCCTTTCCTAGATCTCTGCTGATGTAAAGTCTGGTTGAAATTAATAATGTCTTCTACAATGAGTTCAACCATTGCCCCATCAGTGCCTTATACGTTTTGTTGTGAAGTACAGCTTGACATGGGCAGACTGTTAGGTCACCCCCATACTCTATTCTTTCTTGCCTCTTTTGTTAGAAACGGTGCTTGGACACCCTGGTCTTCCTGGGCCCCATGTAGCACCTCCTGTGGGATTGGCTTTCAGGTCCGCCAGCGATCCTGCAGCAACCCCTCTCCACGGTATGGGGGCAGGGTCTGCGTTGGACAAAGCAGGGAAGAAAGGTAAGAGATGTCCACACCACCGTGTGTTCACTTCTGTGGTTATAATGTATGCAGCTGGAAGTAGTGCCTCTTACATGAATTAAGGCTCTTTGAATGCACAAAGTGGAAGGAATTCCAGAGCTTGGGAGGGATGAGGTTGCTCACATGCATGGCCACTCTCTTTCAATGAGCCTGTGGCCATCAGAGACTTCAGAGCTGCTTCCTGTCTCAAGCAGGACCTTTGAGAACTTCATGAGTATTTCTGAACAGAGGGCTTACCTCCTCAATGAAAGGAGAAGCTGTGCCTGCTGTAAGCAGTATAGAGTTTATAGATGTAGTTACACTGTTCTGATCCATCCTGAGGAGGTAGTTGAGCATGTGCAGCTTCCATTGCCAGTTGCACCATTTCTAAATCTCTATGAATTGTGCTGATGCATCAAGAGAAGTTCAAGATCAAATAAAGCTTAACTCACAGACTCACGATTGAGTTTTTGCAGGGGCTGGCATCAGAGAAACATCTTTTTTCCTCTCTAAACTAAGCAAATTTCATGCAAAATCGATAAAAGAAAACACTTTTTGACCCTACAGAACCATCTGCATTATTATGCTTCTTCAAGTCCAGCCCCTCTTTAAACACATGCTTCAAGACATCCCAAGCTGGTTTCTAGATTTGACATTTCATTAAAGGCCACCTCTGCTTGGCAGTAGGCTTTTGCTTGTCCCCTGAGTGGTGACTTAAGACAGATCTCTCTGCATTTCTCAGAACACAAAGGGCAATTCATTTAACTTCCTTGATTCAGACATTTTAATGTTTGGTTTGATTTGTGGCCATTCAGAATGGTCCTTTTTGGGTTTTAAAGACTACATCTGAGTCAATTGCAGTCCTGAGTGATTCAATTTGAGAGCAATATTGATTAAAAAGCTGAACAAAATTAAAGTTACCTTTTGAAAAGGGAACGTGAAATGCTATTAATTTAAGGCCTGCTTTTAGATGGATATAGCATGTAGTTCAGCTCCAGTTACAAACAGTAGCTTTTTTAGGGTTCAAGCAGCAGTAAGGGCTGGATGATGGGGAGAGAAGATTGACAGAAAATGAGTTGACCTTGCACTAGTCATCCCTCTGGAAATATTTGCCATCCACTGTTTCTCTTTATGACACATGGGTTCATCTTATGAGCCCTTTTGTGAATTCAGTGCATAAAAATTATGACCTTAAAACATTGTCAAAAACATGATCTTGAGCATTTATTTCAACTGTCTGAATGAGCTCAGTCTGGTTAATCACTCCTTTTCTGAAAAAAGGGTACAGTTCTATGAAAAGGAACATTGCTAATCTGATTGGTGTGTCAGCTTTCTGCTGGCTTTCTGCATGAATTGCACCCAAAAGCAGTGTGTAGTCTTGTAACCATCACCGGTTTGTCTCTCCAGTGTGCTGACATGAATGACTTTTGAGCAATGTGATTTCTTGTTTCAGATTCTGTAATGAGAACAGTCCATGTCCACTACCGATTTTTTGGTCTTCATGGGGTCCTTGGAATAAATGTAGTGTGAATTGTGGTGGAGGGATCCACTCAAGGCAGAGGTCCTGTGAAAATGGAAATACGTGTCCAGGCTGTGCTGTGGTATGTATTTTTTATTTTTTTTGACATTGCATACGGGGCACTTATTGACATCTAGCACCTAGGGACTTAGTATTTTACTCCCTCCTCCATCATGGTTCTATTTCTTAAGCTACAAGAAAATACTATCCTCAGCTTTTGCTGGAGAGGATGCTGAAATGTGGCAGATTCCCAAGTCAGTGAAGTTGGTGTGAAAAGAGTGTATGTGTCAGTCTGTGTGTGTGTGTGTACATAAAGGTAAGGATGGACTGGTGTGCAGAGGACTTCCTTAGGTCTCTGTGGGCTTAAGTATCAAGTCCTTTACCTGAAAACGCTATATTTTTTTTTTCTTCTTTCCCACTCTCATTGAGTCAAGAAGGCCTTCATGCATCAGATAAGAATCTTACTGCCATACTTGAGTAAACAACAGGTCAAACACCTAGTTAACCCACCAGTGAGGGAATGACTACCCATTTTCTCTCGTTATTTTCCCTTTCCTATTCTGGCAGCTGTTTTATGCAGCTGTTTTAATTAGTTTTATGGAGGGTTTTCTTTCAGTGTAAGCAGATTTGATCTGGAACCTCCCATCTGTTCACAAGCTGTTTGGCATTTACTCTAGAATCATAAAATCCTGAAGCATTACATTTCTTCCCCTCTGCCAGAAAAGACTGGTTTGCTTGTTTGTTTATTTTTAAAAATGAGCACAATGTTTGTCACTGGAATTCCTCTCACTAGTGGCAAGAATTGTGAAGACCCTAAATCACCTGATTCTCATCCAGCCAGAATGTTGTCTGTACTTAGCGGATGCTCATTTCTACGCCAAGGATGGCAAACAGTTCATAGTCCTCGCCAGAGATTTCAAAAAGCCAACCAACCAAAAATAGCCATAAAAAGAGATAATCTAAACCCATCTTAAAAATAAAACATTAACATTTTCAAGGAATAAACCGTAGTAACATTTTGTCCTCATACGGCTCCTCTAGGCTGACCTGAGAGCAATATCTCAGGGTCACAGCAGAAAACTTTTTTCTATTATTATTATCTATTGCCTGAATTATTCTCCTGCCCATAATGTACTAATCTTTCAAAGCTTCACAGGACTTTGAGTCAGCAAAGAATCATAAACCTGAGGGAGACATAAAAATAGTGAGCATAGCTCATCCTTGAGGTCCTCCTAAAGCTATGCAGCACCACTGCCTCCATAGTCACCACAGTTAGTCCTCTGCCCAGACCTGGCTTGAGGTGAGATAAGATGGATAGACGTTGTTTCAGATACAGAGGGTAGCCCCTTATTTTCTGGAGTTTTCTGTCAGGCTGCTGCTGCCTAATAAGTAAGGAGAGGGTGGTTTTCCTTTTTGGCAGGAATATAAGACCTGCAACCCAGAAAGCTGCCCGGAGGTGCGCAGGAACACACCCTGGACCCCTTGGATGCCTGTCAACATCACCCAGAACGGTGCTCGCCAAGAGCAGCGCTTCCGCTACACGTGTCGTGCCCAGCTGTCTGACCCCCATGAGCTGCAGTTTGGGAGGAAGAAAACTGAGAGTCGATTCTGCCCCAACGATGGCTCAGCAGTGTGTGATACTGACTGTACGTCTTGCCAGCTCTGGGGGACCATAGGGCCAACCTGGATTTGGTGGTGGAAGGGGGACCCTCTCAGAACAACAAGTACCTGATTGCGTCTGCTTAAGTCTCGCCATGTATGTCTAGTGGCACTGCAGAATGGCAGGGATGGAGAGAGCCCTATGACTTAAAGATCAATACAATTGTGAGCTCTGTGCTTATGACGTTGTATAATTTGTTCTTGCTGCTGCCAGGCTGCCCCAAAGAGAACAGCCAAGTAATGAGGGTGTAGAGAAGAGAAAAGCCATTCTACAGGACAATGTGTCTTTATTCTTTCTCTCTGGAGGTCCCCTTGTGCACTGCCTCTGGGGTTATTCCCTTCAGTACTGCTGTGATGCAAGGCAATGTCCTGAGGGCACAGCCTTGACTGCCACAGTTTGCTGCCCAGAAAGGCCATTTATCAAGGTTACTAGTAGACTCAGTTTGTGTGTGTGCAGATTTCATTTTCTGTCTAGCTTAGCTGTAACCCTGTGGAACAAAACTCTTGATAAGCGCTTTTAACAGAAACTCTTCCCCAGGGGACATAAATTCTGATTTTACTCACAAGCTGACACCCTTTTAAAAAAGCCCAACAACTAATTAATTTGTGATCTTGTGGTGTTTTGTTTGTTTTCCTTGAAGCTCTTGTTGATGACCTCCTGAAGACTGGTAAGACCTCTGCACGGATTATCAATGGGGGCTGGTCCTTTTGGGGAGCCTGGTCTTCCTGTTCCAGGGACTGTGAGTTGGGCTTTAGGATCAGGAAGAGAACGTGCACAAACCCTGAACCTAAAAATGGCGGCTTGCCCTGTGTGGGGTCAGCGATGGAGTACCAAGACTGCAATCCACATCCCTGCCCAGGTAACCATGATCATCTTCCTGCATGAAATTCAGAGGTGTTTTTCCCCATCTTAATGGTAGAGTCACACAAAAATGCCAAAAATCAGTATTTCCAAGCTGCCTTTTTTTTTTTTTTTAAATTTGGGGGATTTTTCCTTATTTTTTTTAAAAGCTATTGTAATGACCCATGTATGTGATCTTTAGTGCTATGGCATGTTTCACCTCAGCTCAGAGGGTAACACAGCCACATCCTCTAGAGGAAGCAGTATTGTGGCTTGTCTAGCAATTTTTTGCTTCAAGAAGGTTTGATGCTCCATCCAGTAGAGGGCATCATGGTGCATCTGCACCTTGATGAGGATACAGGCGTAATTAATGTGGCTTAATACTGTGTAGAGATGCTTGATGTGGCGGTTCTTCTTGTGAACACTTGTTTCTTCCCCCTCTCCTGCTTACGTATTGTTCTTGCGATGGGCATCTACTCTTGACATCAGTAACCATTTCCTGCACAGCCAGCAGGGAGTATTCTTGCCTGGTTTCCTGGTTTTCGAGTTTGTCCTCATGTTTATGTTGCACTCCTGGTCCAGAATAGTAATAATAGACCATTGACTACTCTACTCTGTCTGACTTATCTTTCTCCGTGCTCTGTAATAACTATCTAAACTAAATTTAAGTGATTTTACACAAATTACCTTGCCTCTTTGCAGTTTTAGCAATTATCTACTTCTGGCAATATAGTTTGTGACCTACACTTGAAAATGTTACATTATAATAGTATTATTATGATTCTAAAATTCAATACAAAGATAAAATTCCAATGCAGATACAATCAGAATATGCAGCAAGAGTGTAGCGGGAGTGTCAAATATTGCACTCTATGGCCTATAAAAAGAAAATAACTCTAGCACTATAAAGGCAGCTATTAGTACTATTTTGGAAGCTCTCGGTGGCTTTTCACTAATGTCTGTGCCCTTCTTCTGTGCTGTTTTCTCCCCTCGGACACTATGATGTTTTACAATCTGTTCTGAGTGCATGATTACTATTTCTCTGTGTCTCCCTCCTTCCCTGCCTCACTCAATGTGTATATATATACAAATCCTGGGTTTATCGTGCCCTAAGTCATCAGGTTATTATCTTCTAAATTAATGGCATGTGGAACCTGCAAATCAGGCAGCAGCAGCCTGACAAGGTGGGGTGGGAATCAGGGATCTTCAGTCCCTCCCTAGTTTCATTATTCATCTGTTATCGAGCTGTGCTCAGATCATACAATCATAGAATGGTTTGGGTTGGAAGGGACCTTTAAATGTCATCTGGTCCAACCCCATCAGCAATGAGCAGGGACAATAAATAAAGCCTCTGAGTTTCTGTTTACTGAAGATTGGAAGTAGTGGACTTGGGGCCCTCATAGAGAGGTGCCATGTAAGCTCTACTTAGGTTGTAAAGCACTTTTTTTCCCAAGTAAATCTGTTGTTGAGGTAGCTGAAGCATCAGGAGACAATATAATAACAACACTGGTTTATAAAAAGTTATAGAATAGAATAGAATAGAATAGAATAGAATAGAATAGAATAGAATAGAATGGAATAATTTCAGTGACTACCCTAAGGAATAGTTTCTATTTTGGCACTTCATGATGTAGAGTCTTTCTGTGCATAGACTCCATTCTGCATCCACAGAATGTGACATTTTCATACACTCTCTTGAGATGAAGTTCTTGTAAAGCCCAAATGTCCTGGGGTGAAAGAAAATGCTAGCTAGTTTGGGCAGGGTGGATCTGGAAGACAAGATGCTGGGGCTTTTCAATTTTCTCACCGTGAGAGGAGTAACTAATGGCATCTACCTCTCTCTCCTTGCTTTTCAATGTCCTTCAGTGAAAGGTTCATGGTCTTGTTGGACTCCTTGGTCTCACTGCTCAGCAACCTGTGGAGGAGGACACTACCAGCGCACACGGACTTGCACCAATCCAGCTCCGTCTAGTGGAGAGGATATCTGCATTGGTCTGCACACTGAGGAGGCCCTTTGCAACACACACCCGTGTGAAGGTAGCCAGTTCTCATCCCTGCTCCAGCTGGCTTGGGTGGTGGTGGGAGCAAGGCACATCTGCAAAATGTGTAAAAAATATGCCAGATAAACCACCAATTAGAAGGTTTTCTGTCTATTCAGTAAATGTCTGTTGAACCAGGGAGAAAGGAGACATTCCAGTGTTCAACTGCAGAGCATCACCTTTCTCTTTACCTGTTCACTAGCCCATGCTCTGGCATTCTGGTGCTGGACAGGCAAAATCTTGTTTACGGCTGATCCATTTAAAGTAATCGAAAACGTAGGATCTGGTTGTTCATGTGGAAGCTTACAATGCAAACAAAAGGAGTCATGAACCATCAATCTGTACAGTTGCTGAAGGAGCAATCCTTCCTTTTTCTTACACAGACAGGCAGATGAGCCTGTGCTACAATGCAGAGGACAAGGTTTAGATCTGTGCTGGTTTTGAACCACCTCTGTGTATTTCTGATCCAGTGCAGGTTGACTTCTACCCTTAGGGAACTCAGAAAAACTCCCTACCTGCTCAGAAAAACTTCCTACTCATAATGGCTGCTTGAGGTATCCCTGGGAGGTCCTGATGCAACACTGCCCCATCCCGCTCCTTGTATGTCTTTAACCAGAGAGCTGATATAGCAGCTTTTAAGACAACTTTGTGCTGCACAGTCCTTCACCAAGGGCTGGTTCAGCCTGCATTAAGAAAACTACAACCTGACAAGTAGGGTATGATACTTGTACTGATAATCATATTGAGCAAATTAAATCCACTCTGGCACCTGATTAGATGTGCGAGAGAGGGGCAGGCCAGGATCTAGGCATCCTTCAAGATGGGAAAAGTTTGGTATCTACAAGGAATCCGTTCCCTTCTTGGTGACATTGTCTGTTTTCCTGATCTTGAATTCCAGGTGGCTGGTCAGAGTGGTCAGAGTGGAGCCTGTGTAATGAAGAGGGCATGCAATACCGTAGCCGTTATTGTGAGGTACACAGCCCAGACTCTTCTCAGTGCATTGGAAACAACACACAGTACCAAGAGTGCCTGTATAATGAAATTCCTGGTATGTACAGTGTCATTGAGGAGGGAGAGGGTGGGCCAATTCAGCTCGTGTCCAGACTGTCAAGCTAGGCTGAGATTTTTTCCACTCCAAATTGGGTTTGGATGCTTCTAGAAAAACAAGCAAACAAACAAACATGTTATAAACTCCCTTGTGGCAGGCACAGGGTAACTGGCATTCCTTTAAGACAGCTTAGCAATTCTATAAAACAGTTTCTTAGCTCTATAATAAATAACTAGTATGGCTTTACCTGAATTGAAGCTTTTAACTTTGCATAGTTCATCTCAGGCTGGGCTATAAAAATTATCTCTGTTCTCAGTATGGATAAGGAGAACAGAAGGTCCTTGAGTTCAGGTATCAAAAGAAGCATCCCAGAAGAGTGAAGAAATTAGATAAGGCAGATGGAGAAAATTGGTGTGTGAAGTGAGGAGATTAATCAAGGGTCTGACAGAACTACACTGTTGATGGACAGATGGTCATGAACATCTTCCAACCTGTGTTTTGTGGAAAATGAATCTCTCAGGCATAATATGGGTCTAGTCTTAGTAACCCCTTTCTACATGTTCTTTTCTGGGTTACAGTGCCCTGATTTAAAAATCTGAGATCTCGAAGCAATAGTATGCTTCTTTTTCGTGGTTTTATCATCTCTCTTCTTTCCCCTAAATCAAAGAAGCTGAACAGTGATCAGCTAACAGTACTGGAATTGTCAGGTCTTTGGAGAGGTTTTGTTGCACGTGTTTCACACTCTGTGTTTATCATTCCATTTAGAGACACTCTCAGCTTGCTGCAGAAAACGTGAGCAGCTTCTTGTGTCTGGAGCACAGGGGCTTCAGTTACTTAAAAAAGTAAAGTGATGGCAAAGTGACAACTATCTCCCATCTTCTCTTTGTTTAGTGATCCTGCCAGCCTCCAGCATTGATGAGAGCACGAACTGTGGAGGTAGGGTACTGCTAACTATATATCTTATTTTTATCTTAACCTGGCTTCTCCCTGTGCAGTATCAACCAAACCATTAATCTATACAATTCATATCCCACTGATAGCCTTAATTCCACTGGAGTCTTGCTGTCTGAGTAAGACTGGAGGAATGTATCTCATGTCCACTTGTCACTTCCAAGATTTTTATTTATTTCGTGGTTTGAGTTGGCCACTGAGGGTCATTAATTACCAGAGAGCACATTGCTTGTCTCTCTCTACCCATAGGGTAAATGATTTGGCAGAAAGGAAGGGATATTCCTTATCCCATCACTGTAAGCCTCCAGCTGTTTGGAGGCAGGTGTTTTTAAATAACCCATAAAGATTTCAGTGAACAAGGTCTCTTAACTTCTTTGCTGATAGAGGATGAGATTAGAGTTTATACTTGCCCTCCAAGCACTTCCATTCATTCAAGTCCTCACCTCTCACAGAAGTCATGTCTCCTTTCTGCATGTAACTTGGAAAGATCCTGTCATTAGTGTCACTTTTCCACTGCCCTAAGAGCCTCTATGATAAAAATGCAGAGTGAAGACAATGGCAGGTTCCTTCAACATTTTAAAAAACTAGTTTCACATTAATGACCATGTCAATTCCTGCTAGTGTCACATCCCTGCTTTCCTGAAATCTAGATGATCTGCCGTCTGCCAAAATCTCTTCTCTCTGTGGAGACTGTGGCATAAAAAAAGGGCATGCCACCTGTGGCACCAAAACGTGGCCTCTCGGTTTGTGACTGGGAGGCAATCAATGGAATTAAGATTTCAGCACCTGCAATGTAACATTTGGCTTTCTGCATCACTCCTCCCTCGGAGGGTGCCGTGCATCTGCTTCAATTCCAGGACTCCATGCTATGGCTTGCACTCTGCTGTTGTGCACTGTGTCTACATTTCCTTCTTTTACCACCACTATTGTATTTGCTGTTTCAATCTACATTTTACCATAACTAATATTATTTAGTACTTAGTGTTCTACAATATTTGGCAAAGAAACCATTCAATAGAAATTCTGTTGATGCATCTCAGAAAATCCATATTTTCATGAAGAACTAGAAACCTTCCCCTCTGGGGACTCACATGCTGCAAACAAAAGAATTTTTTTTTTTCCAAAGATACAGCTAAGAGTCACCTGAAAAATCAGATAGGTCTTCCAAAGGTGAAATGTAAGAGAGCTTTATGTTTTAGAAAGGATTTTCTACTGTAGTGACTTGCAAATGCAGCAGTGAAATGAAATATTCGCTGCAATATAAGCAAAGCTGGATGTGAGAATGTGACAGAGTATCATGTGGCTTTACTTAGCACCATTGCATATTCTGTGTTTTAGCTGTCATGAGTGACGTAAAGCAGGCAGAGGTTTTTTAGAAAGGAAAGGTCTTTTTGGAAAAGTCTTGTAACATTTTGTAAGAAATTGTAATTTTTCTGCTGTTTTTTTGAACCGTCATCCAAAACACAATAGAAAGTGGTAATCTTGCAATAGAATTTTATAGTGTAGTTTAAAAAAATAATGTAGGTCTTCAGTCTAATAAATTCTGTATGTTCCTTACTGTAATTATGATTGAAGTCCATTGCTTTGCTGTAGGACTCTATTGGTTTTGTTCTTTTTAAACTCAGGAGGATATTTTTTAACTAAAGATTAGAGGAGAGCAGTAGACTAATGGGCAGAATTCTCTATTTGAAAAGCATATCAGTTAAAATGTAAGATGGCACCAAAAAATTGCACACTGTGATCAGAATAAGAATGAACCTCATTTAAAGCCACTCTCTGAGTAATCCCATTTCATTGCACACAGTCAAGTCAACACAGCAGCCTGTCCAAATGAATTGGCTATTTAAGTATTACGAGAATTTTACCACTACAATCCCCACTGAGCCAATGTGGTTGTCCCTTGGGACAGCTGCCCTGGGTGGGAAGCAGTCAGGGGCGCACTCTTGTTTGAAAGATGGCAAAGCAAAGGCAGAGGAAAGGCAGTAGTATTTGGACTTATCATCGCTGAGTCTTTTTCTGTAGATCCTGCCCTGAATATTGCAAAAAGACAGAGTCATAAAATTTTACCACCCAACATTGCCTCTGGTAGCTTCATTAACTTGGTCACAGTAAAGGTCGCTACTCTTTGTTCTGTTTTCAGTGGAGATCTGGTGGTGGCCGTATTTACCATGGAGTGTGAGAGAGACTGGCATGAAGGAGGAATGAGGAGCACTATTTGACTTTGTCTTCCCCCCACCAGCCAGAGTTTTGAGTTAAGGACTTCCCAGCACTTGGGATGCGCAACTACTGCTCCTTCTAGGGGTCAGCACTGTGCTTGGAGGGTGCTGTTGCAATCCCACCTGCAGACATCTCTGTAGGAGGCTTTTATAGTCCAAGAGCTTTTCTGTTTGAAATATTTGCAGTGTAGCTACCCTGCTGGCACCTGCCTGCAACAGGCTTCCTATCTATGCAGTTTGTAGAAAAAGACAGTGAAGAAGTGTTTTTCAAGCATTTCCCCCCTTTCCTTTTCCCACCTTATCTTTCTCATTCCCTTGAGGATCCCTGTTTCACTGTTAGCACTACAAATACACCTCAGAGGTAGTGCAGTCATGGCCAAAGCAATGCCACCCTGTGAATAAGCAAGAATGCTGAGCACACTTGGATTACATGGGGGAGGAATGTCTATCACTCCCACCCCACACACAGTCCCGTAGGCATTTTGGGCAGCCAACAGAAAGGGCTTTCCCTTCCCTTCCTCCCCCCTCAGAGAAACACTGAGCAGTTTTATCCCCTTATTTCCTATGCTTTGGAATCCATTAATGTGCATTGTTTGTACGGCTCATTTCTTTAGCTGTCAGCTTAACATAATGTTTAGTTTCAATATCAATAGAGGGGCGAGAAGAGAGACAGGGAGGGAGCTTTGAGAAAACAATGCATGAACCTGTTAAACGGCACAAGGCAGAGCAGCAGTGGGGAGACCGATTTGCAGGGAGATTATGTCAGTTTATGTTAGAACGTAAGACTCTGGCTTCAACAGCTTATTAATGTTGATCCCGAGATGTCATAGCTCTGATTTGCACCTGTGGTCTTGACAGGAAAGGGGAAAAAGGCTGTTCTTTAAAAATAGCATCTCTTGTCATTTCCCTTGCAGGTTTTAGTCTCATCCATCTGATTGCCACTGGGGTCTCCTGTTTCTTTGGCTCTAGCCTCTTAACGTTTGTGATTTACGTGTACTGCCAGCGCTGTCAGAGGCAGTCCCAGGAGTCGACTGTTATCCACCCAACCACTCCCAACCATCTCCATTACAAAGGCAACACAACCCCCAAGAACGAGAAGTACACCCCGATGGAGTTCAAGGTAGGGTACTTGATGAGAAATACCACAAACAGTATGATACTGCCAAACAAATTCTGTATTTAAGTCAGGGTTGGAAATGGGTAGGCTTGTGTTTCTGTGCCCAGCTGTTGGCATTACACATGAGGTTGAAAGGGCATTTAGCTGCACCGTCACAAGGGGTTAGTTAAAAAGTCCCATTACTGCAATGGGGTTTTGTTCTGTTTCACAGTCCTAGTGAATGTCAGTCGGGCAAGTACATACCAAGATATTCCATCCCATTCTGACTATTCTATGTGTACAAATTGTCCTCTAAGAAATCAGAAAGATCTTGGTTCAGTGCATTGTTAGTGTGTGGTAAGAGGAAACGGAGGGGAGGAAGAATAAAAATGGAAACTACATTAAACAAATAGCTGTGAAAATGCTTATTGGTAGGATGAGATGTTGGGAATGCTTTGGGATCTGCCAAAATTGGAGAGAATGAGTAAGCAGAAAGGGTTCTGACCCTGTTATCAGTGCTGGACAGAATTTACTCCAGGCAGCCATGCAGAATGTATTGATAACAGCAAAATTGGGAGCTGAAACCTTAGGAGAAGATGAGTGTTGAAGTGGCACACTCTGTTGGCATGTCTGCTTGCTAAAGAGAACATCGGAGAAGATAGGACTAAGAATGCAAGGGACAATACGCTGAGACAGCAGCACATTGTTATATTTGAACGTCAGTCTCCTGTTGAAGTGTGGGATCAGAGAAGTGAGCAGTGGGATGGGTAATGGGACTTCATGTCACCACAGTAGGAATGGCCTGCCTAAGATCATTTGAACAGTGTGGAGCATTATTTAGGAATCAACACAAAGCAGAAGGAAGCCCTGCAGCTGCTTGTTCCTTCGTATAGCTATGTGCTGTGGACATTTTGGTTGTCTGCTTCTGCTGATCTGTCCTGGCTTCTGAGGGAGACCTAACAATAAGATGAACTGTATCCATAGTCTAAAGTCCCTGGGTGTTGGGGACTGCTTCTATGTAGGGATTTTATAAATGTCCCCTACCAGGGACAACTCCTGGTGCATGGCCACGATTTGCGATGCGAACACACATCAGAACTAAGAGCTTGCATCAAATAATTTGAAAAGAGTCAATGTTGGTTTGGTGTTTTAATGGAAAACAGTTTGAGTTGGAAAGTAAGAGACTGGTTTGGCAGTAAGCATGTGCTGAATTCCTTGTGCTGGGCATTGCAGCCCCTCAGAGGATCCCGCTGCCTATAAATGCAGTCTCAAAAATATATTTCCTAGCAGCATAGGGCTACAGTTGCATGAAGTTTAATAGGGGTGCAGCATCATAATGCGAGTCAGCATGGATTTGTGGAAAGTAAATCACGTCAAGCAAATTGGATTCCTTTTTTAAATTAAATAAATATTGATCTAGATAGGAGGGAAGCAGCAGACATATTGGGATTTTCAGAAGCTTTTAACAAAGTTTCACAGGATGTATTATTCTACACGCTCTGCATATACGGGTTAGGTAATAAATTATTAAGACAGGTAAAGAACTGGGACCTGATCCTGGAAGCTTCAAACTATGAGAGTAATCCTTTCAGTTACGTAAGAAGTTGTGGCAAAGTCAATAGGAAGACCCAGATGAGAAAAGCTTGCAGGAATAAACAGATGAGCAAGAGTATCCCCTTGTTTCTTAGATAGCAAACAATGAAGTAAATTGACAAATTTATTTTTGTGGCCAAGAGTGGGTAGTTACAGGGCTGGCTTTGTGTTAACATTTTCTTCACGATTTATATTGTGCTATCATATGTTATCAGGTGATGCTAAAATAGGAAGAATGGTTAAAATGTAGAAGAATGAAGTTGTTTGCAGAGTGATCTTAATCGATTGGGTAAATGGATTATGAAATATGTCTATGCCGAGTGGTGCAGTGGAGTAGAAGTAATAACAAAGCTAAGCAAAGTTTAAAATAGCAGCAGATGAGTTAATGTAGTATCAGGAGGGAGTTGACCTCTTTGATAGATCTGTCTCTGAACACTTGATCTAGTGTGTAGTAACAGTGAGCAGCTGTTAGAGTCTTCTTTCGAGGGACATAAAGAGCCCAGGCATTAGATCAAGTTTTGAAAAGTCTAGTTTATTTAAAGGAAGGCATTAGCTAACTGGGACTGTATGAGTTAGGCTGGGGGGAGAAGGGACTTGGACACCAGGAGAGATAGACCAGATGGGACTTATTTATAGAATGTTAGGAAGTGAAAGAGTTCAAGTGCATAAATCTGCAGTCATTGGACAGACCAAAACTAAATGTTTAGGAGCAAGAGGCTACTTGCTGAGAAGAACTTGCAGTCATGCTCTTTCAGAGTGGTGAATGAGGCAAAGAGATTTACAGAAAGGATAAAATCTGTTTATCTGATTCTCTATTCCCTTGTCTCTATTCCTGTTGAATATTTCCTTATGTTCATCGCTTCTATTGGCCCTTCTTTCTTAATCTCTTGCCTGAAAATGTCTCATTTAATGCTACAAATTTGCCACTTCTCAGTGTTCCCTTGAAGAATATAGCATTAGTGCAGTAAGAGGAAGGCTCTGCGTGCTCTGTGCTGTGTAATTACTTACAGAACTTGTTATTAGCCAGCTTTATATTTAGGAATAAACGGCAGATTTTTCTAAGGGTCAGGAGGGAGTTTTTCATGCCTTCAAGGAGCATGTGTGGTTTTATTGTGATGCCACACAATTAACATTCAAATGATGGAGGAACTAAAATTCACCTTCTGGAAAATAAGGGTTGACTCGAGCTTGGCTGTGAGCCCACCTGAATTTAAAATGTGTATGTATGAAAGAAAGTGAAGACACCTGAAATTACAGATTCTAAACCCAAGTAAGTTTCTACTTGGCATTTCCCAAGAAAACTTCCCTCGACGTTTTTTAGGTAATGAAAGCAAAGTCATTGTAGGTTTATGTGTGTGTGTGAAAGAGTTAATAAATCCATGAATAAGGAAATACATGGGGTGTAGACTACTTTTCAGTAACATAAAATGATAATACACAGTGACATGATGGTAGCAGAAGGCTGAGCATATGCACAAGTCTATTATTTTCCATTCTTTGATAATAATAAGCCTTCTGCAACCATCTTTAGTTTGTTTTCATCTTGAAATATCTCTGCTCTCCAGCCAGCAGGTGAACACCGTAGAAAGTTTGGCAGTGTTACATTCAAATGTACAGCACTGAATGCAAACTCATAAATCAAGGTGAATTTTATATGAAGGCAGATTTTAATGAAGGAAGTGCTAGCTGATATGAGCCTTGTTGGACATTTCAGCACAGCAATGCAGTAATGCAGATCAGATGTAAATATCATACATAATGGTGACCTATTGATCATTTAGCTGATGCTAATTTGCCTAGGCAGTGTTTGGCAGAAGAATGTTTTATTTTTGCTGGCTTCTTTTCCCTTCCTGTTTTGCTTTCTCAAGAATGCTGTGGGGTTTATCATTAGCTATTTTAGTCATGATGTCTTAAAAGATTTCATGCATATACATTGAACAGCAGCACGTTGGTTTTGATTTGTTATTCACAGATCGTAGGGGAGAGACCTTTTGGGTCACCTAATAAGCAGTTCATGTTTCATTAATTGGTTAAAGTTCATACAGCACTCTGACAATATTGAAGACTGTGCAGAACAAGAGCATAATGAAATAAAAATTATCTGCTCTTCACATTTTGGCATGATGGGTTACAGAACCACCTACAACCTTCCCAGTACTGCCACGCCGATTAGTTAATAACTGGCTATCAAAGCAGAGAGGGGATCTTCTTTTTTAATGTCTTGCTTCGGCTATTCAGTGACTTATTTATGTGAGTTACTCATTAGCATCGTGCTGACAGAAAGCGAGATGATCCTGCAGTAGAAGTGGGAGGATGTAGGGTCATGGTTGAGCTCTTGTGAAGTAGGAGCTCTTGGAACAGCCACACATGGAGAAAGGGTTTGGACTGAACTTCTTCCTATTGCTAAATCCTCTGCCAATAAAGAGAGCCAATTTTTTATTCTACATGGGATTTGGATAGGCAAAGGCATCTGCACATTGGTCCATATCCAAAATCCAGTGGCCTTTGGATCAGGCCAGATGGGATCAGTGAGAAATGTAAGTTTACAGGATGGTTGTGATGATGATTCTGCAGATTTTGTTCTCAATTATGTTGGACAGACCTCCCTATGTCCTTCCTTCCTTCAACACAGCCTTAGTCATGAGTCACACAATCAAACTTTTTCTGTACCAAACCCTTGAATAAGCTAGGGAAGCACTTGAGCATTGCATCTGCTTCAGGCATCACTGCTGCTTTTATAGAAGCTAAGGGCCAGACACTCAAGTTGTGCTCAAGCAAAACAGTCATTTATGTCAGTGAGCAAATTTAGCATGAGGGGAGATGAGGTGAGAACTGAGTGAGTTTTCAGGCTATGGCATTGAAAGAGGGAAACGAAATATTGATGTATCACCTGATACCTGAAATTTCTAGGAGGACACCAGAGCCATACACATTTACTTGAGTAGGATTCTGAGTCCTGCTCTTGCCCAAAATTATACAGCAAATACGAATGCAGCTACCAGAAAATGGGAGGAATATTCAATAGATCACTTGGGACGCTGTATAAATTAAAAGCTACAATGAATATTTCTTTTAATAAAATGAGAACAATGCTGTTGAGAATCAAATAACATTGCAGAGCAGATGTCTCCTGCAAAGGATTCCGGACTCTGTGATCCACATTTCATTACTAATCCCAAATAATTCATAGCAATGAAATATCAACATGGAGGGTTATGAAACCAATTCTGTCTTTGGAAGAAGAATCCTTCTGAATAAAACAACAGACCTGGTGCTTGGTGTGGCTTCCAACACTGCAAAAAGAAATAAAGCTCAGGGTATAGGAAAGTGGATCCTTGTATGGATTTTAAATGTCTCTGTCTTGGTGATGGTCATTTTCACTGTCACTGAAAATCCTGCCTTTTTATAGCAGGGAGACAGCCAGTGGTTCAAGTTTAAATGAGCTGTAACTGCTGTCAGGTATCCTAGAGGAATGTTTGTCTAAGTCATCCTTGGTCTCTGAGGATGTTTGTTTCTCCCTGCCATGGGAAACTTAGGGCTTCTGTGTCCTATCGCTTAATGTGATATGTTGTTACTTCAACTAAAATTGGCTAACCCATTTATTTGTAGTGATCACAGCACATACACTGGTAGCACTGTGATAGAAGCTTTTTCTTTTCCAAGTGATGCTTTCCCTGTGCATCATTCAAACCCCAGGAAGTGCTGTAAAGTTCAGACTTAAGCCAGCAGTTGAAAATACTCAACATCATCAATAAGTTGTCAACGGCCTCCTTGAAGTGTTTGCTTTAGCAACATGGCATTTTTGAGAGAGATTTAGCTGATGTAATCAACTGGAAAAAATAAATACATGTATATATACACACACAAATATAGTAAATCAGATTGAAACATAAATTTTGTTCCCCGTGAATTTCATGTTTAACAAAGACTATTTCCCCTGAACAAAGTGGCATTTAAGAACATTAAGTGCTTGAATGGTAGAGTACATATTTTTAGTACTTACCATGAGTATAGTATTATTTGAAAAAGAATACTAGGGGCAGGGGGTTGTACTGGCAAAGGAGCATTGTGCCCTTTCTTGTATGATCCTGCAGTTGCAAATATCACTTCAGGGGACTCTCAATTTACATAATGCCTGCTAGGAAGGGAAGGCAAGAGAGCTTACTGATGGGGAAAAAAGGATTAAGTGGTGCGTCTCAGTCAAAATCTATTAGTGTCTTTTCCCCTCTTTATATCATAGGGTCAAGTCAAATTGAGCAGTCAAGCATGCCTGGAGGTGTGGCTGTCCTAGGATGATTGTGCCTCTAGAGTGACGTGTATCTCTTGGAAGTGTCCTCACCCCGTGGCAGCAGTGGCTCAGCGGGTTGTGGTGTGCAAGTCACAGATATCTCCCTCTTGTAGATACATAATTTAAGAGTAGGGGAAACTGCCAATTCGGATCTGAATGTTTCCTCGCTCCTGCTCCCTCTGGAATGCTAAGCAGCTGCTTGCTATGGTCCCCCAATGGGAATTGGTCCCCGCACCATTCACTTTTCATACAAATCCTTCTTGACTTTGCAGGGGTGTTGCATTCACTGTGGGGTGGGAATCCACGTCATTCCTCCTCCCTCACCATTTTGAGAGAGTCCAAGTTTTGGGATGACTTTGTTTTCCTCTTTAAGCCATACTGAGAAGTTTTAAGTGGCACTGAGAGTAGATGCTTGATATTAATCCTGTCATGTTGTGCTGTATTGACTGAGCCTTCTGTCCTTTTCCTTATATGACCAGATGTATCTCCTCTACACCCAGGTGAGGGATATATATGGTCCACACTCAGCCTTCTTACAAGCTCAGCTACTTATCATGGATGCTCACGCTAGGCTTTCTTTAAGGTTGTATTACTGCAGCTGTGATAATCTGTGGATGGAAGCAATACAGGTTCATAGCCAGACAAGTTTTGTTTGGTTTGGTTTTTAATTAGATCAATGAGTATAGCTGGAAAAAGCTGCCAGGTTTTTGAGCATGTGAGCTGCTGTTTCAGACCTGCAGAGGGACAGATGTGTTCAAATGTTTGTTCTGATTTTTCCAGCTACACTAATTGATCTAATAATTGATATTAGCTTTTTCTTGCAATTTTTGCCTTTCCTAATTTCTCTGAGGTTGACATACATCTTTCCCATCCTGTCCCCGTCCCCCACCTGCGCTGGAAGAAGGAAAATTAAGAAGAACTGCAGGAATAGGAATAACAAAATCATGCTGCACTGACTGCTGTGTATTTACATGACTTCCCTCTACTGGTCGGAAGAGGAATGTTGCAAATATACCCTAGCCTAATTTGCTAAAAATTAATGGTTCTCCCTTGGTCCAGGTGCTTGAAGTGGTTCTTCCCTCTTTGTCTCCATGAAGCTCTGGCTGGGAGTGTTATGTGCATTAGCCAAACGATGAAATCCTCAGTGCCTCCAAGATGTGCAGGAAGAATTAATTAGGTATTTGCAGAAGATTTTAAAGGGAGCCATGGAATAGGCAAGGAGCTAAAGTAAAGGGAGGAGATAATATTAGACAAACCATAAATACCAGAGAAGATATAACCGTTGTGGTACACTTGGAGGGGAGCTACCATACTATTCATCTGGAATAGCTCCACTAGGAAATAATGGGTTTTTAAGTTGAATTACAAAAAAAAATGGAGCTGCATACGTACAAAATAAAGATAGCTGTGTCAGTATGCAGATCTAGATCTCAATGTCCGGAATGTGTTTGGCAGGTCTGAGAGATGACAGCTGAAATACCTGAGCTGTTTTTTCCTGAACCATGACTGCTCTGTCCTAAATATCACTTGAGAGCTCGGGGCTCCTCAGGATGTGCTGGCTGCTTCCATTGCACAGACTGCAGCAACGCTACATCCCTTGCCACCTTTTTCTGGTACATCATTTATATATACACAATACATTTGGTGTAGAATAAGCAGGAGTAGCTCTGCCTGCGTTCCCCTATAGCTGGGGGAATCCTCATTAAGTCAGCTCTAACATCACCCTGAGATTTGGCACAAAGCATGTGAATAAAGGAATGAACTGAAAAATCTTCAGATTAAGCAATCTAGATGGACTGTATCCCAGCGTCCATGAGAACCAGCTAATTAACAACTCCAATTGCCTTTATAAATATCATGGATCTTGGGAAAACCCCCAGTGCCACCAAATGCAAAGGTAATACAAAAGTGTTGGTAAGAAAGCAGGCCAATTCCCTCCCAGATAATTGAGTCACTGTTAAGCTACCAAAGTCCAATGCACTAAAGTAGCTCCAGTAAGTCTGTGTTGGAAATGCCAGTTGGATATGGGGATAAGAGAAACTATCTGTAATCACACAGGCCCACAATTGATAGAGAACGCCTGGACCTTCCCCATTCAACAAAGCACATCAATGGGGTGTTAAATCCTGCTTGGTCTTTAAAATTTGGCAGAGTTGTGGCCATGCTGGAGATTGAAACAAATGGGTTTGACTCAACTGTGCTGTCACTTACAGTGATGGAAACTCATTGAAACAAATCTGTGTCGGTATTAATATGCAGGCAAATCTGAATTAATATTTGAGAGGCAACATGTCACATACACTTATGAAATGAAAGGTGGTTGGGCTGAACTGACAGCTGAGCCGGGACCATAATGCTGAGCAGGAAGAAATCAAACAAGATCACTTTTTTTGCACAGAATTTCAGCATTAGAGGATGAAGGAAAAACATGAAACTCAGCTGCATAAGGGCAGATTCTCAGCTGGTCAAAAATGTAGTTTCACTGGCCCATACAGCTAAAGAATAGAGAATGATGTTGGTGTCTTAAATAATCTTGTGATATGTAAGTAGAAATTGGCTTGGACAGGAACACTGCTGCAGAGACTGAAACCTGCCTGACTCTGAACATCGGGCAATTGTTAATGGGAACATCAAGGGCTATGGGGAGGAGTTGTTTGGGGCACTGCAAGCAGTAATGCAAGGTTTGGCTTTATTTAATACCTTCATTAACGGGCTTGGAGAGGGCACAGTCAGTGTGTTAATTAAACTAGCAGAAGATATTAAACTGGGAGGCGTGTCAAAAAAGCAGCCATTGCTATAGAGATAATGGAAAATGACCTGGGGAGGTTATAAATGTAGAGAGGAAATAGCAAGGTGAGATGCAGTGTGGGGAGAAAAAAGCAATCTTGAGGAAAATAATCAAAAAGCAGCTATTTAGAGGGTGGGAGAGACTTGGAAAACAATAAGACTATAAGAGACTGAATGGAGTTAGCAGATGGCAAATTAGGCCAGTTTTTACTTTTATTTCTATTTTTACTACTTTTTTTTTTTTTTTTTTGCACCACTGCAGTTACACCTTTGCAATTCTCAGTCTAAATGTAGCGCTGTGGGCTGGCACCAGACTGCATGACTTGTGTTGGTAATTCACCAGAATAAGCAGCTCTGAGACCATCTGAAAACTCGGGGCTGCTTATTCCAAAATAAGTGCAACCAGGCAGTGAGAGCTGCATTCCCCGGACAGACCTATAGCCAGTCGGTTACTGTGACTCTACCATCAGCTGAAGCCCAGTCTAGGGCTCTAGTTGCTCTAGATGGTCATCTGAGCCCAAAGTGAACTATGAAACTTGGTTTTACCAGGCAGTAATTGTAAACTACTGGTAAATTACCGGTAAGTTAAGTCTGAGTATAAGAGCATGCATGAGGGCAGGTGCCGTAGCTCTGAGCCTCTGTAGTAGCACTATAGTACACATGAGGGACCCAGGAAAGGGGGGAAGGAAGGACATACACCGAAACATAGTAGTACAGCAAGGAGACAGTTCACATCTTCCCACGCAGCTGAGATCATGTCTGCTGTATTCTCTGCACCAGCTATATTGGGAAGCAGCTTGGGGCAGCCCTGAATTCCTCTGTTGTGTCTGGACGCCACGTCATGGGTGTTGCCACCACCAAATCCCTGTCAAGCCAGGGATAAATGGCAAGCTCTAGACTTCGCCACCTGCACATGCTAGGGGGAAGATTTCCATTGACTCCTTGGACTTCAGTTTCCAGTTCAGAAAAATACTTAAACCTGGATTTAGCTCTAAGCAAGGACTCACTTCAGTTTGTCTTACTCTCATACATACAGTGTGTTTTGTCATCTTACTCTCGTGCTTAAAGTCAGAGATGTGCCCAAGTGTCTTTCTGACAGTCGTCCTTTATGCTGCCAACTCTGAACATTTTTGTAGGTTTAAAATGGCAGTAATATAACCTTACTCCCTCCTAAGTATAAGGATAAAATAGCTATTTTCTAACAGCTCTAGAAAACTGTAGCTATTCACTTTTTTATAATTGACCGATTGTTCCATTGCCAACCTGAGCACATCTACAGATGCTGCCCTCATTTGAGGCTTGTTTAATTTATTTGCCAGTAACAGTAAACCAAGAATTTCCAGTCTGAAAATATGGTAAGCTTCTACCCAAAAAGAACATGCAATCATAAATTTAGTGTCCCAATGGGATTTTTTTTTTGTATCTCTTTTTGAGAGGCAAAACCTTATTGTATAGAAAATGGGTTCCTCATCTGTACATCTTCACTTCACTGTAAATCCTGCAAACAGCCTTATTGAATTCAAGAGAAAAAACTCAGTACCTAAACCCTGGCCACTGCTATCTTTGACTTCAGGCAGAGCTCAAGAGATTTTATAAAAACATAGGGTTAGATAGTTTGTTTGTGTAAAGCACTAAGCAAATTTTTAAGGAAGACTGGAAAGAAGAATCATTAAAGTCTTAAAAATCACTCATAGCTTGCAATAAATACATGGGTCTCATAAGGTCTTTCTGTCAACTTTCCACCTTTCCAGGGTCATTTGTAATGTATAGCTCCAGAGGCTCAGCAGTGTCATGGCATCTGGTGGATCAGAAGAAAGGGAGCATGTGGGTGGGCCAGGCGTCATTTGTTTTCCTAGTGTCAATTATTGCCAAAAGAGGTTATTTTAGTTGTATGGTTTATTTTGTTGAAGCATAATGATTATGCTAATTATTTCCAAATTTGCTTGTTAATTATAATTCTGAGTTCTCTGCCGTGGTACTTCCAGAGGTGTACAAGCTGTGGGAAATGTTTCATAATATTAATATATTTCTACAACCCTAAGTCATTTGGCTAATGTTCCTAGAACACAAAAAGTACATCCTTTAACAAGAAGGCATGGCTAGCTCCACAAAATAGCTAATCTGCATCAAAAAGGCATTTTGCTCAATCTGATTTCACTGCAAGAAACAATCGACTTCAAACGAGCACAAAAGATGCTAAATGTTGCATCATGACTTCCTTACATCACTGCACAATTCCCTTATCCCACTGTTTTCCTGGGAGATGAGGGGGAGTAATAGCCATCCCACTGTTGCTACAGGAAGTCTGTTGGATGCTGTTCCAAGGAAAATTGGAAACTTTAATTCTTTTAGGGTTAACTGTGCAACTGAGTCCAATGGGAAATTTGTCCCTGATTTTTGCAGAGGCAGGATGCAGGATGCACAAGGGCTTCATTTGGAGATTGCTAAGAGGAATGGGTTGACTGCAAAGTTGCCATCTGCTACCAGGACCTGAATTTTAGACCTTTGCCTATGTCCGGAGTGGACGACCAGGGTTAGCAATGATTGGGGTGGTTACCCTTGGTTCCTTAGTGCCTGCGCTCACTTTGTGGTGAAGGAAAGGGGAAGTTTGTACTGCACTGGGATGCTCAATGTTACAAACAAACCTACAAGGTGGAAACTTCCAACTCTGCAGTCAGTCCTGGCACTGGCCACACATCTCTGATGATTCATGCCCATTGGAAAGGTGCACACTGCATTGTTCAGCCTCTTCAGAGGTTAAAGGGGTGATGACTTAACCATAAATGCTAGACAAGGTGGTTGGAAGCTGCCCAGCAAGGTCACCCAACTTTTTCTTTCTTCTTTTTACCTTTTTAAAGAGGAAAATGTCATGGGTGGGAGGTGGAAGAGCTGAAATAATGTTGATGAAAGACCTGAAATAAATAGTTGATGGGAGCATCGACTGAGAAATAGCAGAGAAACTGTGAGGTTAGGGGAAATTGTCCTTGTGTACTGACTTCACAGGGACTGTGGTTCTGCATAGCTGGTGAAGATTAAGTCACAAAAGTCTTGGGAA
Source organism: Nycticryphes semicollaris (assembly GCA_013400055.1). Taxonomy (NCBI): domain Eukaryota; kingdom Metazoa; phylum Chordata; class Aves; order Charadriiformes; family Rostratulidae; genus Nycticryphes; species Nycticryphes semicollaris. Next base: position 229,503 of record VXBJ01001593.1, on the reverse strand, counting down.
TTTTTTTGACTGTTTCCCCACACCACCCCCAGAACAGAAAAGAAGATCTGGAGCAGAAAGGGAACACTGAGCTCCAGAAAGCTCAGTGCTTTCTGCGTAAGAAGATTCAGGAAACATGCCATTGCATGTCATCCTGTGGGAACTACTTTATGGCCCTTATTTTTATATTAGTTCTATGTGGATCAAATGCTTTTAGCAGTATCCTTTTCACTTCAGCTTCTCAAAAACTATGTGCAATTACTCTTAATTGAGAAATGGGGAGATGTTAATCCCCTTTTAAAATCAAGTTTTGACATTTTCGTGATTGTTTATTGAAAGTTGAAACATTTGATCTGTTTATGTGTGTAAGAACTGTTTATACAGCTTGTACATGCAGCTGTAGGATGGGAGTAGTACTGAAAGTCCCATACTGTTACGTGTGAAGATGTTTTGATACATCTGGGGGAATGTAAGCAAGTAGGTCAGTGGATTATGACTTAATGATTGGAGCAGAGGCAGGTTTTGGGGGAGTAGTGGCAAGGCATTGCTGGAGAAAAAAAGTAACAAATGGAAAATCTGAATGATGACTTAGGCTAAAAATATCAATGGAGCAAGCTGAACAAAATTAAATGTATGCATATGGCACAAAGCAGTCATGTTTAACACATCTGATGCTTGGCTCTACCTTGGGAGGAACAGCCTGTGAGTGTATGTCAGGATTTTGCCTCTAGTGTGACTACCAGGGGGCAGAGCAGCACACAAGGGGGGGGATATCTATCAGCCTTCCCCTCAGACTCTTCCAGTTCTAACTAATTGCTATTACAATAGCAAGAGTGGTAAAAAATTGTGTATATATTTCTATAAATACTGAAATGCTCAGGATTCTGTTGTGCTTGGCATAGATGGGCAATTCACTGGCAACAAGACTGGGCCTTGTGGTTAGTTGGCAGATCACATATAATGGAGAAAGCTGCTGCTGCTATACGTGCTCTTAAAACCATATACATCTTAGTCCATCTGAAAACATCCCTTCTTAACAAAGCAGAGTTCCTGGGTCAGAGACTGGTTTTTTCCTAAGTATTAGCCATATGCAAATGCAACATAATAATGGGTCTTATAGAGAAAGCAGTTGAGGTTGTGCCTGCTTTTGTGTGATCCACTTGGTTGGGTTAGTGTGTGTGTGGTGGCTTACCTTCTACTAACGGGTTCTTGTATTGAGGTTAGTGGTGAACAGACCAGAAGAAACAAATTATATCAAATATGCCAGGATGGCATGGCTCATACTAGAAGGGAGGAAGCAGGTAAAAGTATTTGATTGATGCATGTTAAATTTCTAGTCTTTAGTTGAATGGAGCACTTTTTGTAAGCATATCCCACAGGTTTTCATGTTAGATCAGGGGCTGGACTCACTTGTGCAGAGGGAATATTATGCTTGCATAACTACAGGAAGCTTCTTTCTTGTCAAGGCAGGATAGGACCAAATTGAGGGCCTGAAATGTATTTGCCTTGGTGTCTGAAATATATTGTGTGTATGGCACAGAGATGTTGCACCAAGTGAATTCAGCAGTAGGTGTTGGTCAGGCTTTTGGTCTTCTCTGATTCTGCTTACTCAGCAACCAGTCTTAAGAGGTTGTAGCTGCAGGGAGGCACTAGTGTTTGATCTGGGTGGAAGCAGACAACAAGAAGGAGAAAATACAGGTTGAGTATCAGGAAAATTGTCATCAATAAGGTCTGGAGAGTGCTCAGATGACCAGCACATCTCCCTGACAGGTGCAGGATGGTTGTTTTTCCTTCTCTGAAACCTCTACTGAGGACCACCTGAACTCTAGTGCTCACTGCACAGCTCTAGGCAGCTTAGTGCAAGAAAGTGCCTGCAAAAGTACCAAAGGATTGTCCCTTGTAAGAGGATTTACAGGGCATTGTCTTCAGCAGCCACTTCTTGGCCACTGTAATATTGGGGACTTGGCTCAGAGGTGGCTGAGGTGAAGTGGCCCCTGCAGGAGTTGGGCTGCGAGCAAGGGTCTGGTCTGTATTACTTTTTTGTGATCGAGTGTAGTTGTGTGGTGGTGACAACTCTTGGCCTTTCCCCTCGGGATTGACAAATATTGGCGGGAAAACCTATAGGTGCTGCAGGCTGTTTTCATGCCCACAATAACTACAGTGAGTTCAAGTAAGTTATCAGGAGGCTCTGACCTTGATGGCAAAACCCGCATAGCTCCGGAGGAATATCTTCCAAAGGGAAAGTCATTGGCCATCTCTGTACTGTCACAGCAAAGAAAGAACTGCACAACAAGAGCAAGGGTTAAAGCTCTGAGTAAAACAGCACAGGAGCCCACCCAGAGCGATGTAACCGCACACCTCTTCTCCTGCAGTGCTGCAAGAGTACGTATGTGTACATCTCTAAAATTCACTGCTGCCTAGTTTCCCTTGTTCGAAATATCAACCAATTTCTAGTGCCAAGGAACCTAATAATCTATTTATTAAAATGAGACAGACAATAAGTTGGTGTGGGGAAATGTTAAAGCAGTGCACATTGATCATGCTGATTTAGGACTGTACTGCCATTGCAGCATTTCCAGAGACAAATTCTTTGCAGCTAATTGCATTATAAATTCCGCTAAACCATTTTCATAAGGTATTTCCCTAAGATATAAGCCCTCCATCGAAAATAAAACCAAAAAGAGCAAAGGAGCAGTTGTGGGTTTTTTCCTAATTAAATGTTATATGAAAGTAAGACAAGAGAGAGAGAAAAAAATGCAAATCATGTTAATTAAATGCTAAGTCTGCTGTAAGGGCTAGTTTTAAACACCATGGGACATGTTGAAACTCATACAGATTTTCCATCTGAAAGCCGAAAACATAGAGTTCTGAGGTTCTTGTCCTCAGATCGAGATGGTCCTGAGCCATCCAAAGTCAGGATTTTGATGTCACCAAATTTTAGGTATGGTAGTCTGACATGTTGTGAATCTTAACCGTCCCAAAACATGACCTGGATGATGGACCTCCTTCAAGAGAGGTCAGGGAGTGTGGCACTGTGAACCAGCTTCTTCCTCCTGCTGTGGCAGTCCGTGGCCTGGGGTTATGCTGCCTGCAGCGGGTGTCCTGGGCTAGAGACACTGACAGGAAATAGCAGTCATAGAGCACAACCAATATGAAAACCTATGTTGTTCACCAGAGAGCAGTTCTCCCAAATACTCAGTGGCAGTACCCAGCAAAGTGCGTTTTTATAGGGGATCTTAATCGTTTTTATCAAGCTGGGTCAGAAGACACTGGAGCAGAGAGCAGTTAACTGGATTTCCCAAGGAAGCATAGCAAGCAGTGGAGGACTGAGCCTGGCTTCCTTGTTTTCCAGCCTCCAGCACAAAGCAGCAGTTTGCTGCCCACATGATTTTAATATGTCTTTGGGTGACTGGGAGCAAAGCATGATATTTTGTTTCTTCCTTTCATATTGAGGGGAACAAATTCTCACTCCTTGGAAATATTTGTCAATTTGAGCGTGCCTGTACAAATTCTCTCCTTGGTTCCTACAAGTGACGTGCTGTGAGCTTGATTTAGAGAGTCCAGGTGGGGAGAGATGGCAGTCAGACCTGGAGGAGGCAGAGTCTCCTCCAATTTTCATGTATATGTTTCAGGCAGTGCTCATTTCCAAAAAAAGTCATTTGATACTTCAGCAACTGGGAAATTTCTTTGCCAGGATACTTTTGCCATAGGAAAGCCTTTCCTCCTGTCTTGTATGCGGCTTGTATGAGCTGCAGCTTCCAGCTGTGAGCCCGCTATCAGATTAGAAGGCAGCATTTTCTTTTCTTCCTCCTCCTCTCCCCCTCCCCACGCAGCAAAATTACTTGATTTCAAAGAAATTGGGAGATAGATGTACTGCCTGTGGTCTTGTCTTTGAGCCTAGGGGTAGCTCTGCAGCTCAGCAGTCACAGTTGGAACGTGGCTAAGCCCTGACTGTACCACGGGCACTTGTACAAGGCAAGACCCTGCTCACCTAATGGTAGCCTCCTAAAAGTCAGGCACCCACTGTTGGCAGGACACCCTGCTTCTGCTAGGGCTCGAGGGGTCAAGGTCTCCCCCAGAAGGAAATTTTCATCTGCACCTGCCTTTGTGCAGGACGGAGACTTCTCCTCACCTTGCTGATAGAGCCCTGATGCCTGAGGCTTAGGTGGCTGAGGTTAAATGGGTAGAGCAAAGCTAATGGAGCTGGGTTTTACATGGGCTTGAGCATTGGTTAATGAATTTTCATCTTGCTCTGAGCTGGGTCAGGTGTGAGCTGTTTGTCTCAAGGGGGAACTGAGGTGAAGCGGTTCCCCCAGGAATACCACATTGTGGCAGAACAACCATTAGGTCCCAGGACTAGTGGCCTCACTGGACCTCTCCATCTTGCTGCTCTGGACAGGAAACATGCTCATGCCATGCCCTCTTTAAAGGTGTTGTGCCCTGATCATGAGGATGCCACAGGAAATTTAAGCCAGGGGTTAGGTGAAAAACCTGTCTTAAATGTTCCTCAGTGAAATTCACAGAAATCAGATGACTATAAACAAGAAAGTTAAATAAAATTATTGCGCTCCCCCGAAATGGGATTTTATTCCTGTGCATAGGTAACAGCTGGCATAACAATGGGCTTTCAGCTGGGGGGAAGGGGGACATCTGCTTGCTGGTTGGAAGAGTAATAGCAATTCTTGCAAACATCAAGGAAGGCGGGAGGAGGGGGGAAGAGGGGAGGGAGAAAAACCCTATTTCTGAATTTTTATGGTAAAAGGGGCATTTTTGTGTTGTTGTTGCCAACGATTGTTACGTGGTTGTTAATTTTTTTTTAAAGTCATTTTAGTTTTTCCAAAAGTGACCATGATTTGTTACTTATACTGTAGCTTACAGAAGTGACACACTTAATATCGGGGGGTCCAAACCTGGATATCTACCAATGGAGATGGAGATCAGGTAAATGCACACCTGCTCTTCCAAAGAGAGAAAGCTGCCGTTGGGCAAGCGGTTTGAGAGAGAGCTGCAGGCTGTAACATGAGCATTGTGGAGGAGATTAGATTGAGCGTTGCCATTAATCACCAATGTAGGCCCAGCATGGTTTTGTGTGACAATGACGTTCAGAGAACACACCAGCTACCAGGAGACTCCTGGAGAAGGCTCTGCGTTGTGGCCCTAGCAGTAGCTGAGTGCAGGTCCACCGAAGGAGACCTGGCAGGAGCTGTGGTCCCCTGCACACTAGCCCCAGAGCGAGTATGATGTACTGTCTTACTCTCCCAGCCGGAGGGAAGGCGATGGTGGCTGCAGCAGAGACCGTGATGGAGAAGGCAGGTGAGAGGGAGGTGTTTGCAGGTAGATAAGTGTAATTATGTGGCACCACTGCCATGCCTGTCATTTCCTCTTCTCTTTTACAGACACTTAACAAGAACAATTTGATACCAGATGACAGGACCAACTTCTACCCATTGCAGCAAACCAATGTGTACACAACAACCTATTATCCCAGTACACTGAATAAATATGACTACAGGCCCGAGGCCTCCCCTGGAAGGACCTTTACCAACAGCTGATGATGGACAGATCCTACAGGACTGGATCACTTCCTATATGAATTTTTTTTTAATTGATTTTATGGACCAAATGCTGGCCCACCCTTTAGATGTAAATATTGTACAGTAGGGTCTTTTTTTTTTTTTCCTTTGGTTAATTGTATTTCTTGTAAACAGCACATCTCCTTACAAGGACAAAAATGCATATGGACCATTCTGCAGAGCTTTTGTGGACATTTGGCTGGAGATGGCTCTTACTACTGCAACTGTTTATGGCTGGAAGATCAGCGTTGCTGTCCAAGGCCGACATTGTCAAGGAGGTGGCTGTGTGCTGGGCTCAGTGGCCACCATGCTGCAGCACACGACACACAGGTGCACTCTGAGCAAGGCAAGAGGTGGCCTCCTGGGGCAAGGGTGTCTGTCTGGTGGGAAGCATCCTTCCCGAGACAGGGTAGCAATGGTGCACTGGATGACACGCAGCTCATGACAAGCAAGACTCCATCGTGCCAACTTGAAGAATTATGTTTTCTTTGTCTTTTCCTTTTTTTATTTTTTTTTATGTTTCTGCAAGAAAAAAAAAAGAAAGAAAAAAAAGTGACTTTCTAGGGCTGTGTTCCCTGCATCTTCTACAGAATCTTTTCTTATTACAGGAAATACTCTCTGCAGCCTTCTTTGGTAATATGCAGCTCAGCTGATGAAAAACAACACACAAACAAAGTGCATTACCCAAAGAAGTTTTCTAGAATGTTTCCAGTCTTAATTAAAAGAAAATTATACAGGCAGTGAGATACTGAGAAAAGTAAATGTTGGAATAACATCGGAGACATGAACTTGGAGTGCCTAACAAAGAAAGATGTTTATATCACTGGAAAAAAAAAAAAAAGATGTGATGATTGCCGCACAAGAGCCATGGGCTTTTTTGCTTTCTTTCTTGTTCTTATTTTGTCTGAGACAGTGTTAACTCTTTTTGTTCTAGCTTTGATCCTGACGGTGTCTACCAGGAAAGGCAACTTTAGAGGCCATGCTCTTCTTGTGGGAAATCACCATGCTTCTGGCTAATTTTTCCTCTTGTTTTATTGTTGGTTTTTAGTTCATTTACTTTCAAGGAGTGAATAATTCTGACTTTGCAGGGGGAGGGTATTTTTGTAAGGAATGTTTCCATGGTCTGACATGACCCAGAAAGTCTGCTGCATATTCTTATAGCGTCTTCCAGTCCGTACTCTATGAAATAGTAACACAGCTGAGTAATGTGCATTGTTTGCCAATATTTCTTTAATTTTTCTGAAAAAAAAACAACCCAACAAACAAATGCTGCTGCAGCTATTGAATTAAATTGGGGCGGTAGCATTATTAAATAGTATATCCAGCCTTGAAATGTAATTCTGTGTATGTGTGTGACTGTGTCTATAAGAACTGTATTAGTTTGATGCAGAAGCCATGTTGTCTACAACCAGATGTTTGTCTGACATAATTGTTTGGCAAAAAGGAAACTTATTGCTGGTGCTTAATGTACAATTACATCCAATGTGTTAGCAACGTGAACAAGTTCACCGCTGTTATCATTCAGTGTTTCTAAATATTTATAATGAACTCCTGATGCTAAGGATTTTAGAATGTCGCAATACTGAGCATGAGATAAAAGTGCACCCCGAAACGCGCATGAGCTCCACGTTGTCCCGAGCTTGGCTTTGTTGTCTGCATCTTACTTGAGCAATTGGCATGTCTGTGCTTGGCCACTGGCTCAGCCGTGTTCCCAGCAGTCCTGTTTGTCTCCCCTTTATTTCGGATTTCGCTGTAAGCCGACCCTGGTCATTTCTCAGTGCTGTTCCTTTGCTTGTTCAGAAGCCCAGCTTGGGCTGTGTGCTCAGCTCTTTCACGTAGGCAGCTGGTAGGAGATGAAGAAAGTCTCTGTTGCTCGTGATGACTGTATTGCTTTTCCTGTGAGGAAAAGCCAACATGGCTCTGTAAGCCTGTGTTATGGTGGTTTGATCAGAAGGCAAGAATAAAGTAGCCTCCCATTTTTAAATTACTTTGGTCCACTTCAGTTTGCAGTGATCGAAGGCTGTAAGGGTATTTGTAACAAAGTGGGGTCATTAGCACTGCCATGATGATGCCTTAGGCTCAGTGGTGCCCATCATTTCCAGCAGCTGTTTTTCTAATTTAGCAGCTCATCCTGCTTCTGCTGTGGTCTCACCAGGTGAAATAGAGGGAAGAGAGGAAGAGAGCGAGCAGTGCCCTTAAACAGATACACTGACATTTGAAGCAGTGGGGTCAGGAGCTGTTGCAGAGCTCGAAGCTCAGTCTGAAGCAACTTGCTGCAACCCTCCAAGTAGGCACAGCCTACGGCCCTAACACCCCTGGCAGTGAGAGCGGCAGGAGGGAAGCAGGAAAGCACTGATAGCGGGTACCAGCACCTGCAGGGGGGCTTTTCCCAGGCCCTGTTTGAGGAGTGACACCTTCGTGCTGTAACAAGGTCACCCCTGTTCTACTGAATTTCTGCGTCCCCTTCAGCGAAATTGAAAACCCTGACTTAAAGCAGTTCTAACAAGTATGTAGCCCAGGGGTTGAAAATTATGACATTGGTCTATCAGGATTGGTTTTCCCAGCTTTAATTTATGTGAGTCAGAAGAAAACATTAGCTCCCAAGATCACTCTAGCCATTAAAACCGTCTCCGAGCTTCCTCTTCAGAAGATTCTCTATATTGACACATTCTGCAATTACCATGCACGTGGCAGGATTGCAGCTGGAGTTGGGGAGGGAATGCAAGTGAGTCAAACCTTGCAATTATTTTAATTTTAAATCTTTCTTTTTCTTTTTTTTTTTTTCCCCCTCCTTTAACATTTTTCCATTTTCAGCTTCGCAGAATAACATGATGTAAATTGATTTTTTTTTTCCCCAAAGTGCTACATAGCAGCTGAAATTATTTAAATGTTCAGCTCACCAAGATAGGTCATTACTGCCATTGCACTCAGGAGGCGGATATTTTATAGGCTATTGGAGGGCAGATGCTTCGAGGGTGGTGCATGTGGTTATAGTTTCATCAAGACATTCCTTCTTTCCAACCATCCAAATGGATTCAGCCCTTTTTCATATAATTGGCAATCACAGCGAGGGTCTGTAGACTCCATTCGAGCAGAAAGTAGAATCCAGGAGAGAGCAAGACAGCGCGAATGAAAGAAATCAGAACACTTATTACTCAATTAATGTTTGCATGAGAGTGCAGTTCTTTAAGGACAATGTTAATGTGGGGTGAGGGTTGCATTTTTTTATTAGCTCTCTAAAGTGTGGCAGGTTAATGACACCGTGTACAATGATATTTTTGTGATCCAGGTAATTCTGAAGTTTGATCATCAAGTCGGTGATAGCTGTAGCAGCTTGAATTGCTCCTGCAGCTGGATGTAAAACTTGCTAAAATTTCCTATTCCTAAGGCCCTCTTACAGTACACTGGAAATGCATTTTGTTTGGGAGCACTGCTTTCTAAAAGATCCATGTTGAGACTATGTAACACTTTCCTTTCACATCTAAGATAGAGAAGGGGAAGCAGTGTTCCTGCATTGGTCTCGAGATGTTGGTTCTCTGCAAACCCTTTGGATGGCTTTCGGGTGTACCGTCTGTAAAAATAGGATGGGAATCTTACAGCCAAGCATGTAGCGGAAACATCTTTCATTAAGCCTTTCCTTTTTTCTTTTTCCGTGGAAGTGGTTGCCTTTCTCCCTCCAGAAGGGGTGTGTGTTACAGCACTATCCAGGCTGTGTCATGCCCTTGCTGTCGGGCTTTGCTTGCTCAGCTGTCACCCAGCAGCAGTAACTTGCGCAGCTCGCGAACAGACACACCACTTGACGGTGAAAGCACAGTCTGAGAGGTGCTGTGGCTCTAAAGGTGCGCTTCAATGTTCAGCAGATGAGCCAGGGCTGCTCTTAAATATGTGAACTGTACAGACACTGCAGGGGGAAGACGTGTATTGTCTTACCACCACTGTTCCTAATGCCTTATGTTGAGCAAATGAGAGGGTTGGTTTGAAATCCGTAGAGAGTAGGGATGGAGTCCACGTCTGATGCAGACAATTGGACGCCTCCAGTGTTAATCTGATGTTAAGCCCACCTGGAGAGGAAATTGCTGTCCACTGAGATGATTGATTTATTCTTTGTACCAAATGTAGTGGGGGGAGAGTTATATATATATAAATA